>CAJHQP010006070.1:0-40896 GCA_905132765.1 Moricandia arvensis | reverse complement strand
AGAAGATAACGCATGAAACTATTTTCACTGTGAAATCATGTAGAGGATGATGAAGAACATGACGCTCAGATTTCTCCTGCTTCCCGAATTCCACTCATCATGAACACATCAAATGTCTCTCTTCCCATTGACGTAACAATAGTTTCTGGTCAACCTAGTGTTTGAGAGAGATTGCCATTGAAAGGGACTTGAATTTCAGATCTTTCTCAACATCTACATTGTCCCCATTTCTTGTATTGCTTGATGTTTGTTAATGTTCTACTAATGTTTCAGCTTCAAATTCTATGAGGTTATTGTAATCACTTCTCCTTGACTTCAACAATATTTTCTGGTCAGCCTAGTGTTTTAGAATGCATATGGATAGTTCGTAGAAGATCCCAAGAAATGTACACGTGGACATGTCTAGATGGTGTACCCCTAGAAGAACCGAAGCAGTGTACATTTCGGAATGAACTAGTTTAAGGCCACTGTATGTGTTAGTTGATGTTTTCAAGGAAGAGTTGTATATCCATGGGTACATTTATTTTGCTACTATCTCCATGTACATTGCTGTCCACGTGTACGCTGTTAACATCACCCACGTGTACACCATTTACACGAGAGAGTCAATATCTTTATCACTTTATGCATACTTTTGATTTCTCGTACTATATCACCAACGCTAATAACTCATCACCAAATACAATATACACTTGTAAAAACCATATGTACATCAGTCTGTATATCATCACTCATCAAAAGGTTTCCAAATTAAAACACTATGTCGATATCCACATGTACATCAGCACAATATAATTGTCTTGAACTATTTTATTACTTTATCTCATGTGACTGAAGTTTATCTTTAGAAATGCATAAGACCTATGATCTAAAAACAAGATAAAAAATTTCATTGATCCAAAATAGAAAAGCAACAAGGGAAGGAAGATTGATAATTGATAAGAAACAAGTGTACAACAATGTGAGTGTTTTCGTAGATTGCATCAGTGTACACATGGACATGCATAGACGATGTACACGTGGACATCCACATGTGTACACGGTACCCAACTTTAAAAAAATTGTCATTAGTCATTTTAATTCCTGACAAATTACACGCTGAAATTTTAAAACACTTTGACAACCCTCTAGTAAGTCTATAAGATATCAGAAAAATTTTTGTAGTGAAGTAAAGCTTCATTGTCTTCACTCTTCAGGGGAAAATATCCTTTGTCTTCACTCTTGAGTTTTTATATATAAATGTTAAGCAGATACAACGTTTGAAAAGACATTGAGACTTCAAGGAACCCATGGAGTCATTCCATTTATCATGAAATGCTTTTAATTCCCTTTCCCTCTTTCACCATCTCATCTCTTGTAGATTTATGGCCAAGGAAAGAAAAATATGTATGGTTGATTCACCAGCATCAAATATTGCATAATAAATCATGAAACCCAAAGGGCTACTACATTTTCTTGTATGACTAAGTGTACACGGGAAAATAGTCTCAGTTTTGAAAATTAGGTCTTCTTTCTCCCTGTAACAAACAAGTGGCTCTCCTTTCTCCCAAAAAGCAAGAAAACTTTTTATCCCACTTCTGTTACTCTTTGGTAAGCTTTAAGATTTGAGATATAGTTGATGCCTCTCCTCTCTTTACCAACTTAACAAGCTCCGAGTGATCAAATAGCTAAAGCTAAATTTTCAGATTCAAATCTCGTCATCTGATTAAGAAACTATACGAATTTGAAAAGAAAGAGACAGAAAAATGTACCCAAAGCCATGTTTAATGTAACCTTTACTCGTCATGTAATTGGTTCACTTCACTGTAAGTGTGTTCCATGGTTATTCATCTCCGCCGCGAGTCTCCAGAACGTCCTGTATAATATGACCTCGCTGTCGTCGACTTTCTAGTGTTGGGTACTCGAAAAGCGAGGACTTCAACAACATAAATGAGTTTGGGAGTTAGTTGTGTTGAAATGATAGAGAAAACATGAGATCATGTTAGGTAAATGAGAATTGTTCAAAAAAATATTAGGTAAATGTTCAATCTTGGTCATCCATTTAAGATCTGGATCTAAATATCTAATGGATGATAGATGGTAGATATAAATAACATTATTTGTTGTATAACGATTGACCGTTGGATCGCATATTGATCAAATGTTACAAAAGTTCCTTTTAAAGTTAAAAGGAAAAGTGCATAATACTCACAAAAAGTGTGCAAACTAGTTTTGAAGAGAAAAAGAGGTTTACAGAAAATGATATTTTGTTTGGCAAAAATATAAAGGGCAAAATGGAAATTTTACTTGGGTGTCTGTTGTGGAAAGTTGTGCAAAACTACCTCTGTAGTATCAAGTGACCTATTAAGTAATACAAATACAAAATGTGTCATATGGTGAAAATGTTTCTTCAATATAAAATTTGAGGTGATTTGATTTTTAATGAGATATTAGATCATTTCAGTGAATTGCAGAGTTTAAATTGATTTTTATTAAACAACTCTAGAATATCACTTAAAACAATGAGATTTGAGTTTTAATTTTTTAACTAAGAAACTCCACTCAAACAATCTAAAATCACTTGAAATTTCAAAACTCCTCAACGTAAAATATTTTCAATAACAATGGATAAGTAATTTATCAAATGTCAAGTTCATTAACAAAGGTTTTAAATGAGTTTTTAAAATTTATGTTTCATAACAGTGGATTTGTCGTTTTAATACAAATCACCAAAAACTCTCACTTAAATATACTCCCATATAACTCTTTAAAAATGCAACAAAATAAAACCCCCTCCCCCTTGTGAGATTATAATTTACATAGCTTACACCACTTTGAGACTTCTTACCGTCACATGAAGTCTTCAAAGTGTTGCAAGAAATCTGCTAGGTGAGTTTTGTAATTGACAATGCTTGACTTTTAAGAGAAGACTTTTATAGCATTTTTCTACTCAAATACTTCCATAGATTTGTTCTTTCAAAACTACAGTTTGACCATAATCTCATAATAAAACTAAAGAAGACTTCCACTAGAATTAAGAAGTCTTCTAATTAATATTAAATGTTCAATTATTTATTGTTAATGGAAAAACTAACCTACATAAACTTCTTGCTAGACTTCGAATACTTCATGTGATGGTAAGAAGACCTCTATAGAAACATACTCTGAGAAGACTTTTTAAAAGCCTTTTTTGGAAAAGTCAAATATCTCCAAAACTTCTGTTAATTACAAAATTTTGGTCAATTTGCAAAACTTTGGTCAATATAAAAAATTTTGGTTACAAAACAAAAGTTAGAAGACTTCTCTACGGAAAACACACAAAATAGTTAGTTGCAAAACTAACATAGCATTGACCGGTCAAGAAGACTTCTAAAACATATCTAAAAAAATCAAATATCATACCTAGAACTTGTGAGATATCTTGTTTAGCTTCTCCAAACACCCAGAACTTCACCACAGAAGATACTCATTCTTTATTGACCAAGAATCAAGAACTTGAGTGATTTCAATAATCTTACAAATTTGGTAATCAAAATGTTGTGTTTTTGGGATGAATTTAGTGAGAAACTAAAAGAGAAATTGTTTGTGTGAATAAGAAATTAGGAGGAAGAGTATATCTTAATGTGTAGGTGTATTTAGAGCTTGAAATTGGTTGTTCATAAGGTAATTGGTGTATTGATGATAATGACAATATTGTAAATACTTGATGAAAATGAACATAATTGAGTAAAACAATCATCTTAAAAAATAATAATAACATTTCGTGAATAACTTGAACTTCCGTGATGAATAGGAAAAATGAAAATTTCTTAAAAAGACATGTTACTTTTGTATTTGACTTCAAATTTTAGGTCATTTCTGCAAAAAGTCTTGATTATATGTAGTGAAATTGTGTATTTTATATTGGTTTTGGTTTTATATAAGAGAAATTGCTAAGAATAGCACAAGTTAATACTATTTTGCAAAAATACCTTTAATAAAAAATATATTAACATTTGGGTTTACACTTTAGTGATTAATGTTTTGAGTTTAGTGTTTAAGTGAAGGTGAGTTTCTAAATGTTTTATAAATATTTAGAAAAAATAATTTAGTCTATTTTCATCATAACTTAAAGGTATTTTTGAAAAGTGTCATTCATTAAAGATACATTTACAAAGTGATATCAAACTTGTGATAGAATTGCAATTTACCATTTATATAATTCAATTTTTTTAATAATAAGAATTATTCTTTTTTGTATATGTTGATTAACTTTGGAACTATAAAGAGCAATATGTTAATTAATTTTAATACATTTTTATTTTCAATTTCTTAAATCTTAGTAAAAAAGAAGATATACATTTTTCAAATTTAGATTATAATTAAATAAATTTAAAAAGCAATGTATGTAAACTCTATGAATTAGAAATATTTATTTTGATATTTGAGGGTGTTATCTATTTTTTTTCCAAATTATGAAATTAGTGTAGAAAAATATTGTAAGAATATATTGGTTTATATTAACAACTGATAAAATGTTGAAAAGATATTTAAAATAGTTTTATAGATTTATATTATATATAACATAAAAATATCAATAGATACTTAAAATATTTATGATACAATCAAAGTTAGATACATATATATATATATATATATATATATATAATATCAGTATAGACAAATATAAATTTTATCAAATAGATGAGTTACATGCATATTATTTTACTTTCTTGAATATCCAACGATATGAATATCCACCTCCATATAAAACATTTAAAAAGCATAATAGTTAGTTCTTAGATTTAATTCATAAAATTGAAAAACACATCCACGTAGAAGCGCATATCAAATAAAAGATAATAAACATGTAACAAGATATATATGACGAATTACTTTATATGCTTTTTTAAATCTTGTGTTAGCAAATTCCAGATAATTCACTAGAACACAAGTGGCAAGAGCCCATTAATCACATTCGGAAATCGATAAATTTTCTTTATAAAATCGATAAATATTTCTTTAACATTACATTTTCACTTTGTGTCCTGGAGAATTATATAAGGACAATGTATACGTTCATTGATATTGTGAATAGAACGAAATTCTGCATATTCTTCAATTAATATTTGCATGCCAATGATTTTAAATTATTTTTAGCGGAATTTAACAATATCTTTATTAAAAAAATAAATTTCAGTCGTGACCTAATCCCATCACGATATGTTAATTATAAACAAATTATATAAGACAAAAAAAAAGTTAAACCGCTCTTCTGATCACATCAACCAACAAATGTGATATGATAAGCTGAGGGGGCACTTCGTGAATAGTTGAGTTTCACATGACCCAATTGGGCAACCGTAGCTAAGTGCATGTACAATATTTCTTTTTTGTACTAATCACTTGTAAACCACACAAATAATGTTTTAAAAGATATAAACAAAAATCTACCCTAGTGATAATATATATAAGTACGTCCACTTAGGGCAAGATAATGTTTTGATAGGGAACTTAAATTAGGTCTCTCTTATAATCTGGGGCTCACTTACTGACCTAAAATAAAGTTAGGATATCGTTTCTGTTAATTGGTTTGATATGTTTGTACCTCCCAAGAATTGTAACTTTTATATGTACACTATTAAAAGGTAGTGTGAAAGTCAAACGCACCACTTTCATGTAGCTTTTGAGACCACTTAGTGCATGCATGTATATGTAATAGTAAAATCAATTCAAACGTAATGCATGGGAAAAAAAAACAAAAAGATGATTTTGTGAGATGTACATAGTAGAAGAAAAATTAAGAATATAGCCATCCGTTGATATGTGTGTCAATTTGGAATGAAAGTAAATGATTTTTTTCTTATCAGCAGGTGACGATTTGTCAATATAATGTTCGATAATATATTATACTATATTTGTTAAATATATCGTATAGAACAATCAATTCATAGTAACAACACATTGTGAGGAAGATAAAGAGGAGGAAGAGGACGATGAAGATGATAATAAGACAAATATGAGGAGGAGGAAGCAAGGCAGGGAAGGGGATATGGAGAGGAGGAAGGTGAGAGAAAAACTTTAAAAGTTTAATTTTATTTTATTGTTCTCAGATAGAATAGAACAAAACTAAAATTACATTGCAAAGGAAAAAGAGGGAAGAAGAGATACGATTAACATAGAAACTGTTTAGGTTCAAAAAGTTGATGAGAAGAAAAAACCATGATGGCGGTGGTAGAAGAGAAAATGGTTGAGACAGTGGCGATAATGGTAGAAAGAAAACAGTGGTGAAACAAAAACATGGTGGAGACGGTGGTGGAAAGAAGACGATAGCAACAATGGTGGAATCGATGATGGTGGTGAAGAATGAAACAATCGACCACGGTGATGGTGGTGGTGATGTTACAAGTGAAGGATCTTACGTAGAACAAGAAGTGAAGTGATCGGAATGCATTGTCAATGAAAAGACATTGTGTATATTTTTCACCAAAATGCATTGTCCATGCAAATAAATTGTTTTTCCATTAAATATAAATTTTGTCTTTAGAAATCTCTAAACATCCGGTTCATTTCAGTGGCATATATCTTTTGATATTATCATGAATCTACATTCTATTACTATGGAATAGAACATACTAACATAGAGCATTTTCTTCTCCATTGCAACCCAACATCTGATTATGGGTGGTGATGCATGGCAACAGTGCTAAATGAAAAGACAGTAGAGCTGATGGAATACTAAATGAGAAGAATCATGAAGCAAATGAGATACAATTTAGCGAGGAGGAAGAGGGAAATTGTAACATGCTATATACTATGATTATAAAATAGAATATAAGAAGAGCCGGAGAAGAGATGATGAGTGGCGACGGTGTTGGAGGACAAAACAATGGAACTGATAGAGTAGTGAAGGAGAAGAGTCAGGAGGTAGGAGATACAATTTGCAACAAAGGAGGATGAGAAATGTATCATAATATACTGTAATTACAATAGTATGGAACATATGACACAAGTTACTGTTCATTTTCCCTAATTCAATCCATCGCATGAGTCTTCATCTTCTTAAAGATATTGACTCACATGTTTACCTCACTATCAACAAAATTATTTCTTGATCCCCTAATCATACCGTACTCACCAATATTCAGCTTGTTTCTCGGTATTCGCACCGTCGAGAACTTTCAATCTCTGATGTAATCCTAAAATTGAGTCTCCTATTTTTACGAACACTTCGCGTCTTTATCTCTCGGATGTAACTCTTTTTTGTTCTCTAATCAGTTTCCTAGAACAATACACGAAGTATCTCATCTCTTTTGACGCACATTCAAGGATATTATTGTTCAGTTTCACCAATAATATATTGATGTTTAGTAATTAAACCCCTCAACTAAAAATCTTACGAAATAAACCCTCAACTTTAGTTCCGTTAACTTATGTTACCCTCCGTCTAAAATTTTGTCACGGAGGGTGACATATGTTAACGGTTTATAAGTTGAGGGTTTATAATCCTGAAAACTTAGTTGAAGGGTTTTCTTATGATTCAAAAATAGTTGAGGGTTCTTATCACTAAAGCACATTAAATGTATAAAAGGATTTATTATCATTTATGCATTTTTTTAAAAATTAATTTATAAGCCTTTAAAACTAACTTATAAATGTTTATACATTATTTTATCAATTTTATAACCAATTTATAAAAATTCATAAATATTTTAATATTGTTACAAATGATTAATAAGGCTTAGTGTCAGTCCGAACATTGTATGGGTTGGAAGCTAAATTTTTTTCTAGACCTATAAATTAATAAAATTCATAGAACACACGGGAATAAAAAATTAAAGTAGAGAGAAATATATGAACTTGACCACCTCTGCATTTTTAATGAACATCTAGAACAATTTTTCTAAGGGATATTCTTAAGAAAAATGGTCGATAATTTACTTATTCTTAAGAATAACTGCCATTTTTGTTTAAAGATTCATAAGTAAATAAGTAAATTATCGGCCATTTTTCTTAAGAACATCCCTTAGAAAAATTGGTTTTAGATGTTCATTAACAGTGTAAATATGGTGAGTTCGAATACTTCTCTCTTCTTTAATTTTTTATTCATGTGTTTTCTATGAATTTTATTAATTCATAGGCCAAAGAAAAAAATATAGCTCAAACTCATACAATGTCCGGACCGGCACTGAGCCTTATTAATTATTTATAAAAATATAAAAATATTTATGAGTGTTTATACATTGGTTATAAAATTGATAAAATAATGTATAAAAATTTAGAAGTTAGTTTTAAAGGCTTATAAGTCAATATTAAACAAGGAATAAATGATAATAAAGCTTTTAAAAAAATTTAATAAGTTTTATTGATAAAAACCTTCAACTATTTTTGAATCGTAAGAAAATCCCTCAACTAAGTTTTCAAGATTATAAATCTTCAATTTATAAACCGTTAACATATGTCACCCTTCGTCACAGTATTTTAGACAGAGGGTTACATACGTTAACGGAATTAAAGTTGAGGATTTATTTCATAGGATTTTTACTTGAAGGTTTATTTTACGATTCATCCTTAGTTGAGGGATTTAATTACTAAAAAGCTTAATATATATTATATCATAGTCTAAACTTTGTTATGTGCATTTTCTTAATTGTAAGTATGTTATGGACATGTCGGCTAACTCGTCATAACTAAATCAAATAAGACAAAAAATTAAATATATCTCGTTGTAAGGTGAATTCACTAATGACCCAAACGGAATATGCGAAGGGGCTTTATTTGCTTACGACAATAAACTTTTCGTGTATAAACACTAACTGCGTAATTCAGTAAATGAAAGTACGCAAACAATGAACATAGACAGGCATATACTTACGTACACAAAATTTTTATGTCATTTAGTGGCTTATAGCATAGTCCATGTAATAGTAATTTCATTTGGTTTCATTATAATTGCGTCTTTTATGCTTTCGTGTATGCATGGGCTATGATAAAACCAAATAGAAGTAAGAAATAGGGTTGAGAATACTTACAGAATCTAGAAACAAAGATGAACAGACGTTGCATTGATACGGATGGATGTAAGAAGGTGTCAACATCAGAACGTACTTGTGCGATGACGACCTAGAGCACAAAATTTGATACTGATCATATAACTTTACAGTTAGGCCACTCCATCTTTGTGCATTTTCAAGTGGGAGAGTATAATATATTGTTGTATATTATATATTAACACACCACTTAAATACGATTTATACAACTTTGGAAAATAGTAATATATATGTATAACATATAATAGTTGTACCCTTATGATCTCTATATATGCAACACCACAAATTGCATTGCTCAGCAAACATAACCCATACATTTCTTCACCAAAACATTCACTGGATCAAGTCTTTGGGATAATATGGCATCAAAAGAAGAAGCAGGGAAGCTAGAGTGGAGGATAAGTGTTGACAATGGGACAACGAGAGATTGGTTCCGACATCAAGACCTAGTAAGAGGATCTTTCTTTGGCTAAAGGGTTTAGTAATGAAGGTAATTGTGGAGCGGATCACAAAATCTACGAGGAACATTGGAAGATTGGGGCAGATGATCCAGCAAAATTTGTTCACTGTTTGAAAGTAGGACTTGCACTTTCATTAGTCTCAATCTTCTATTACATGAGACCTTTGTATGATGGAGTTGGAGGAAATGCTATGTGGGCTATCATGACTGTTGTAGTTGTCTTTGAGTCCAATGTTGGTAAGTAGACCAAACGTTTTCAACTTTTTTTAATGAGTGCAATTATATTGATCTATATGTGTATCTCCTCTATGTACAACAGGAGCAACATTCTCCAAATGTGTGAACAGAGTGGTGGCAACTATATTAGCTGGTTCACTAGCCATTGTTGTTCATTGGGTTGCAACTCAATCAGGAAAAGCTGAGGTTTTTGTGACTGGATGCTCTGTTTTTCTCTTTGGTAATGGTCGAACCCTAGAAAGGATGTCTTTCTTCCCTTGCAAGTAACCAAAAAGGATCAATCTTTACTAACTTCTTTTTGTGGGTTTGATTATTTCAGCTTTTGCAGCTACTTACTCGCGGTTTGTGCCGTCATTCAAATCCAGATTCGACTATGGAGCGATGATCTTTATCCTAACATTCAGCCTTGTCTCAGTAGGCGGTTACCGAGTAGATAAGCTGGTTGATTTGGCGCAGCAAAGAGCATCAACTATTGCCATTGGAACATCTATCTGCATTATCATTACTGTCTTCTTGTGTCCCATATGGGCAGGATCTCAGCTTCATCGCCTTGTTCAACATAATTTTGTAAAACTTGCCGATTCATTAGACGGTAAGGGAATAAGAAAAACAAACTTGTTACACAAGAAACGACATTAGCTATCTGAGCAGATTATCATTACAACTGCAGGTTGCGTAGCAGTTTACTTCAGTGAGAATGAAGATGAAGAAAATAACATGAAGTTGCAAGGATTTAAATGTGTACTTAACTCTAAGGGAACAGAGGAAGCCATGGTAACTTAACAGATCATCTTTGGGGATACTGAAATGTTAATATACCTTTTTGATTTGCAGTGTCTTAGAACGCTCTATTTTTTTTTGGTAATCTCTCAGGCAAATCTAGCTAGATGGGAACCTGCCACATGGAAGCTTTAACTTCCGGCATCCATGGCAACAATATGTAAAGATAGGGCTGCTATGAGGAGATGTGCTTATTGCATTGAGAATCTTAGTATCTGCATGAACTATGAAACAGAGGTTATAACCCTTTCATATGTTTTTTTATCATAGTTTTGAAGAAATTAACTTGTAAGAGGTTGCGAAATGAAAACTAGTGTCTTGTGCTTTCAACAGGTAGCAGATCAGGTCAAGAATCATTTTGGAGAAGCTTGTATGAAACTGAGCTCAGCTTCTTCAAAAATCTTGAGAGAAGTAGCGGATATGTTGAACAACACAAGAAAATCTTCCAAGATGGATTTCCTGGTGTTTGATATGAACTCAGCAGTACAAGAACTTCAAGAAACCTTAAAATCTGTTCCAATCGAAACCAAGAAACCTGAAGAAGAGGTTCCATCTGAAGAGAACAGCAAAGGAGACAGTACCATGCCGATGAGCCTACATGAAGTCCTTCCAGTTGCTACTTTGGTTTCGTTGTTAATCGAAAACGCAGCTAGAATCCAAACAACCGTCGAAGCAGTGGATGAACTGGCAAATCTTGCAGATTTCAAACTAGATTCAAAGAAGAAAACAGGATGCAACAATGTTACCTAAATCACTTTCAGTTACACACGGAAAACTCTTAACAAATATAAAGATTTTAAAAAAAACAGAGTTTTCATGTATATGATTTTAAGGCCAAAAAGCAAGTTAAAGAACCAAATCTTTTAGAAAGTTGGAATCCACAATGAATCTATCCTAACAATGTAAACATCTGATTAAAAAAAAAAAAAAAAAAAGTGACACAACTGTGTGTATTTGATGTAATCTTATTACAATCTTTAGTTGTTTCAGACAAGTGTTGTTGTACGGACAAGTACCAATTCATTACAGATTCTCTCAAACTCCATCAAGACATCAAAGAGAATCCCAGATTTGCCTCTTGTAATCAACATCTTGACCAAGCCCTTCAAGTGTTTACCAAATTTACCTCTCTCAGCAACTTCATTGACTAAGACCTTTTTGTTGTTGTTGTTGTCTTCTCCCACAAGAAACTCCATCAATTTTCTGACATCTTCTTGAGTCCGACCAAGACAGTTCTTCGACTGACAAACACTAACGAGCGCTGCGGCATATCCGGACGCCGCTTTCTCGTGCACAGGAGGAGGAGACGGAGGCGGTGGAGCTCTCGAGGGTTTTGCGTTAGGAAGCGGTGACGAGACTCCTCTGGGGAAGGTAAGGTTTTTGTGGTGGGAGTAGAAAGATGGCGAAGACGATGTTGGTGGTTTTGAAAGATTCGTAGCGGTTGCGTTAACGGTGGGTTTAAAGCGGCCGGAGATGGATCTACGAGGAGGTAGTGGAGGGAGGTTCAAGGATGAAACGGAAGCTGAGAGAGTTTCCATTGAATACGTTTCAATATTATCCACCTGAATCAAATATGAATGATTCAAAGTATATTTATCACTCTTTTTTTCATATCCGCATAATATGCATTTTGTTGAATAAGACATGAAATATCAGTAATATATGCTGTTCCTATGCCCAAAACACTTAATGGGCCCTTGTCTTTCTTACAAATGGCCCATTTTTGGATTTGAGAAAGAAAAAATTATCTAGGTTAGCATAAAAAAGAAGAGAAGCACTGTACATATCTATCTTAAGTCTGAACACGTGATTTGTGCAAAAGGTTTAAAGAATCAAATACTTATCTTGGGTTTATGGATATACTTTGTGTGAGTAAGTCTACTCGTGTAGGCAAAACTTGTCTGCAACTGACATGTTCCTCTACATATATAGCTTAAGCTTACGCATACCTATCTTTATCATATATATGTACTACTAGTCTCTATTAGACAACACGAGCTGTAAGTAAAATGTTTAATAATCGACAATCTCGCCGGAGATTCCGGCTCGGCAACTTAGCTAGGCTTGTCCAGTTACGGCAAAGCGTAAGCAACCAACCACAGCCACCGCAACAACCGCCATTGCCACCAAAGGATCATCAAGAAGTTTTGTTACAATCGCCACCACAGTCACCAGCTTTTCAGCCGCCTCCATATCAATTGTCATCACCACCTACACTCCCACCGCCTATTTCACCAAAATCATCACCGAAGTCACCTTTAATTCTTCCCCCTCCCAAGCAATTTTCATCACCGATGCCTTCACCATCAACACTTCCGCCACGGCCTGAACTGAAATCGAAGAAAGTGATTCAACCGCAGACAACGACACCACCGACGTCACAACCTCCTCCTCCTTCGCCGCAAAAACCGAGTCTGCCACCTCTAACATCTGTGCCTCCTCAACCTCCGGGTTCAAATTCATCACCACGGCCACCAGCATTTCAGCAACAACCGCAGTCACATTCTTATCTGCCCCCTCCAAATAAATTTTCATCGCCAAAGCCTTCACCATCTACACTTCCACCGTCTCTTTCAGTATCTGGTGAAAATAGCCTATCTCCGCCACGTGTACTATCGGAACCTAAATCATCACCACCGTCACTTTTACCACCACCATCAAAGGAAGTGCTTCAACCGCATACAACATCACCACCTTCATCGCCCCCAAAACAGAGTGACTCTCATCTGCCATTGATACCTTCTCCATCGCTGACACCAGAAGCAAAACAACTACAATCCCATCCATCAACGCTAAACGCTACTTCAGACTATCAATCCCCACCATCTTCAACGCCGTCTAAATCAATTGATGAAGCACGGTTGCATTCACCGCCCCTGTCGCAAGCATCACCATCTTCATTATCAGAATCCCATAAATCTCAGCTGTCTAAATCTACTGAGGGTACTCAGTTCCTATCACTATCTCCGTCGGTTGCATCACCACCATCATTGTTAAAATCCGCTGAATCTCAGCCGGCTTTACCACCACCACAAACCAAATCCTTGCCGTCTCCACCTTCAACGCTTAAAGATCATAAAGAATTGCGGTCGCAACAGTCTCCACCGGCTAAATCCACTGATGAAACTCATTTCAAGTTATTGCTTCCTTCGCAAGCATCACCACCATTATCATCACCGTCTAAGTCTGGTGAACATCAACCAACAGAAGCTAAAATTCCACCGCCTTCACCACCGTCACCACCGTCATTGTTAGAATCCGGTGAATCTCAGCTGCCTTTACCACCACGAGAAGCCAAAACTCCAGCGTCAACTCTAAACGTTGCAAAAGAATCCTGGTCCCAACCACCTCCACCCATTGACGAAACTCTGTCCCAATCAACGCCTCCATGGCAAGAATTGCCACCGTCATTAACAGAATCAGGTGAACTTCAACAGCCTTTGCCACCACCAGAAGCTAGAATTTCATTGCCGCCACCGTCATTGTTAAAATCTGGTGATACTCATCTGCCTTTGCCACCACCAGACACCAAAATTCCACCGTCAATGCTAAACGCTGCTAAAGAATCCCAGTCTCAACCACCTCCACCACTTCTTCCGTCTAAAGCCACTGATAAAACTCAGTTGCAAGAATCTCCTCAACCGCATTTGCCACCACCGGAAGGTAAAGTTACACCATCAACACTAAACACTACTAAAGAATCCACGCCTCCACCACTTCTGCCGCCTAAAGTCACTGATGAAACTCTGTCCCAATCATCACCTCCAAGGCACGCATTGCCACCGTCATTATCAGAAACTAGTGATCCTCAACATCCCTTACCACCACCACCAAAAGCTAAAATTCGACCGCCGCCACCGTCATTGTTAAATCTGGTGAATGTCAACTACATTTACCACCACCAGAAACCAAAACTCCACCATCAGCCCTAAAGGCTGCAGAAAAATCTGAGTCCCAACCGCCTCCACAGCTTCCTCCCTCTAAATCATCGGCTCAACCAACTTTGCCACCACCAGAAGCTAAAATTACACCGCCGCCACAGTCAAAGTTAATCACTACTGAAGAATCCACACTTCAAGCGCTTCCTCCGTCTAAATCCGAAACTCGGTTCCAGTCATCGCCTCCTTCATTGTCAGATTCTCGCAAATCCCAATCACCTGTACAGCCACGAGAAGCCAAAACGCTAAACACTAGTAATGAATCTCATATCCCACCGCTTCTGCCGTCTAAATATATCGATCCTCCCTCGCTGCCGTCTATTGACGAACCTAAAGCAACACCGCCACCATCGTCATCGTTGTCACCAAAAACTAATAAAAATCTCCAATCTCAATCACATATGCCACCAAAACCATCTCCAACGGCTCTGACGTCACCATCACAGCCTCCGCCGTTACCCCAAATTAAACCTAACCCAATCGAATCTCATTCTCAGAAACCAATAGACACTGAATCTCACACTTCAAAGGATCATAATAAGGGTAAAATCAAAATCCAGGGAAACGAGACGACAAACGCATGAAGACTCCTGGTGAAATCACCGGAGAAGTTCAGAAGAACAGGGGAAATAGGAAAACAAACGCAGTGCCGACGATGATGATGATGATGTTCATCAACAATAATGTTCAGGGGATCAACGCATCACTCTCGCTTGATTCATCCTCCATCGATCATGAGCCAGGCGTGCACTTGACCATCGATTATGATGATTCTTCAACACTGTTTTAATAAAAATGTTTGGATATTCTTCTGTTATCGGATTGCTAACTAAATAATAAACCTCAAATATTAATGGGCCTCATGTTTACATTTAACCCGGCCTATTAAAACTCGACTTCCGAGCTTTTTTTAATGTATTTATTTGCTTTACCACACAAACGTTAAAACACTAGTTTAATTTCATTAATGTTGGATATCGATGACTAGGGATGCTAAATCATGGGTTAGGGTTCAGCCCTCTTTTGTTTAAAATAAACTGAGTCCTATTTCAACCCTCTTTTAGTTAAGGGTTAGAGTTGGTACCATAGTTAACCCATTTAATTTTCATGCATGTAAACAAATATTTTATATTAATTTTAACTAAAAATTACATTTTTAACAACTTTAGATATGATCATAAAAATGGAAAAAATATTAAATCGACTTTTTCCGTCAAAACCGCAAAATCACGTTTTCATGCCAAGACCACAAAATCACGTTTTCCAGCCAAAATCCCAAAATTGAGTTTTCCCGCAAAAATTGCAAAACCGCGTTTTCCCGCTATAACCATAAAATCGAGTGTTACCGCTAAAACCGTAAAATCGTGTTTTTCCGCTAAAACCGTAAAATCGTGTTTTTCCGCTAAAACCGTAAAATCGTGTTTTTCCCGCCAAAATCAAGTTTTCCCGCCAAAATCACAAAATCGCGTTTCCCGCCAAAACCGCAAATCATGTTTTCCCGCCAAAATCATAAATCACGTTTTCCGCCAAATCCGTAAAATCATGTTTTCCCGCCACAAACTGCAAATCATGTTTTCCCGCCAAAACCGTAAAATCGCGTTTTCCCGCCAAAACCGCAAATCACGTTTTCCCGCTAAAGCCGCAAATCATGTTTTCCCGCCAAAACCATAAAATCACGTTTTCTCGCAAAAACGCAAAATCACGTTTTCCCGCATAAATCGTAAAATCACGTTTTCACGCCAAAATCACAAAATCGCATTTTTCGTCAAAATCACAAAATCTTGTTTCCCGCCAAAACCGCAAAATCTCATTTTCCCGCCAAACTTTCTAATCACAAATCAAGTTTATCCGCTAAAACCATAAAACCATAAAAAGTTTTGGTTTTGGCGAAAAAACTCAATTTCGTGATTTTGAAGAGAAAATTCATTTTTTTCGTTTTTTACGGTTTTGCCGAAAAAAAACTTTGTTTGCATAATAAACAAATTTAAAATTTTAATAAATATTTAGATAATATATAATAATTGTGTGAATTAAATTAAATGGGCTAAAATAATAAGCCATATACATTATAGGGCTAATCCTTTTTAAACCATTTAACAAAACTAAGGGTTAGGGCTAGAAATGGTTTTACATGGTTAGGGCTAACCCTCTTAGATTAAGCTCATATTAACATCCCTATCGATGACCATGTGAGAGGTGATACTCCCTCTATTTCAAATAGTTGTAATAGTTTTAGTTAAAAACAACAAATATTAAAAAAGTTGTTAACTGTTAAAAAATAGAATTTAATATATAACTTCAACCAATTATAAAAAAATATATAATTCAATTGGTCATACAATATTCAGTAAATAAAAAGTTCCATTGAAATTTTACATTACTTGTTTTGCTAAACTACTTATAATATAAAATAGAGGAAGTACAATCTTTGTTGGTCTATAGATTTTATGTGTATTTCATCTTTACAATATTTAAAGTCGCTATTGGGAATGATTGGTTGAAATGTATCAAATATATTTAACTTTAATTTCTATTTACATTCATGAATATCATAATTTATGTTTTATTTAGTTTTTAATATTAAAGCTAAAAATAAATAAATAATTGTAAGATTCTTTTCTAAGAAATTATTTACTAAGCTGTAAAAAAATATTTTAGAAATATATTTTTAACATCTTTTTTCTCATTTCATTTTACAGCTACATTAAATATATCTAAATCAAGAAATTCATAAAAACTAAATTTTATAATAATATTTTACAACTACTATCATCCACATTATTTTTGTAATCATCATTATAATGTAACATATGATTATATTAAACAAGGTGATGTTGCCGTCGTCGTTATTGACTAGGGAAAAAAATATTTGGACCTTAACAATTTTGATCATGCCAGATACGATCCATAAACAAAATTTTATTAAATTTTACATTTTCTTTAAAAATATTCCAATTTGAACTTGATTTCGTAACTTAAAACTGTATTTTGATTAACAGATCGTTAGTCAACCGTTAATATATGCTGAATCAGCCACACAACGTCGTTTACTTTTAACCAAAACGATATCGGTTTATATTTTACATAGAATTAGAATGGATCGCATAGCGTCGAACTCAAATTCGGGTAAGAGTAATTACTTTTTTGAACACACTAATCACTCGCTCAAGGTATATTTGTAAGATGATCATGTAAAATGTATCATATACAAATCAAAGTGATCAACTTCGCCACCATTACAAATCAAGGTATTGTGCTATTTTCTCTACAATCATTTATTTTTCACTTGGGTTGATGAAGGATATAAATTTAGATAAGCGCGGTTATAATTTATGGTTTTGTTGAAATAAAGAACTCACAAACTAGTTGAATAAAAAGAATCAATACACAATTCTCTCAACATCTGTTTTTTTTATTTGAAATCTCTTAAACAAATTACACTTTTTTAAAATCAGATTAATTCGACTTCACACCTGTGAATCAACACTTACCAATTTTAATTCTACCTAACATTAATCTAACACTAAAGTTTCCCGACTTGTTCAATTCCCAAAAATCTTGTTCAAGTTCATACAACTCTGTTTTGATAGCTCTATTCAAAAACGTCTAAGGAAAAGCTCTCTACCTCGAACCTCTTTGTTATCCTCAGAAAATATTTTTTTTATATTGATAATTTTAAATCTTATGATCCATCCTTATCTTTCCAAAATTGTAATTAGCACTTCCAACCAGTAAATTAACGACACTTCACTTCTGTTTGTGTCCAACCTCAAACCTAGTTCTAACAATCTTCATTTTTTCTCTGAGTCTTACAACTCAAGCTTACACTCTTTTTAAACTCCCATTTAACTAAATATCATCACCTGATCATCTCTTCAATCTCCCTCTGCTTAAGTGACAAAATTATTTTGAAAATCTCCAAAACATAAATTAAATTTTCACCTCTCATGGAACCTCCAACCAGCTCACGCCTTGCATAAGACATTGGTTTCATCAACACGCCTTAGTATATCTTGAGTAACTTTAACAATAACCCTTTCTGGTTGACAATCATGTATCCTAATTTCTCTGAAAATGCTAGGTTGCACAAAAGCTCTACAACAGTGTTAGTTCGTTACATTTGGAATACAAATCTTATTTGTAATCCATACTTTTCATAGCTTCTTGGTTCAATATAACCTTTTTCTTCACTCCAATTTTCATATATTGTTTGATTCGCTCATACAAAAAAGTGATGAGTATGTCCAAGTCTGCCATAAGAGTAACACCTCTACTGAATCTATGATTCTTAACAGTTTCAGCCAGTGTTCAAGAAGCGTTTTAGACGGCCACCTAGGCGGCAATTAAGCGCTAGGGCTTATAAGGGCAATTAAGCGCTAGGGCTTATAAGACTGGTGACTACCTTCTAAACCACCTAGACAAATACAATATGTAATAGTAAATAATACATAGCTTATTTTTTATAAACTATAATAAATAATATATCATAATACAGAATCTTATGAAAAGAAAATAATATCAATTTTATCATTTATAAATAATAATATTTAATACAAAACTTCACATATATTTAGTATATTGTTTATAATTTATAAACACATAATCTGCGTAATAATTTAGATTTCCGCTTAGTGGTTCTAGGCGCTACGAGTTGAATCACTGTTCGTTTAGCCGCCTAGCGCTTTCTTGAACACTGAACCACCTTGTTTGTTTATGAGACATTTACATTCAAAGACAGTTTTCTAGTTTATTATTACATCATAGAGCACTTATCTCTACTAAGGTAGTTTTTTCTAAACAAAACATAATACTTAGTTATAAACTAACTAAATAAACTTTTAAGTAAATATGATTTAAACTAATTAAATATATTCTCTATTTTTTAGTTAGAAACCAAATGAAATGGGGGCCCATGTATCTTTCTTCTTCATCTTCTTTCCGTCTACGTTCTCTATTATGTTTATAAAATGAATTGTGTTGATTCAGAATTTTGCTTCAATGAAACTTATTTTTATTCATTGTCTCTTTTATTTTGGCTATCTTTAGAGATATGTCAACCCATATCTCTGATGATGTCAACGACAGGGGATCTATCGGCTTATCCAAGACGATGACAAAACCAGAGGACTCGACGTCTTCCAACAAGAAATCAACCAGCTTGGACATAAGTTCGGTTAACATAGATGTTATACTGATTCAATAGCAGATACAAGAGCAATGCTTCCATCTCGAACTTGAGCCACGAACTCAGCTCACTGTGGCTGATTCACCGTCCTGGACCCATAGACGTTGGGATTGCTGTAAGCCGACAAGCTCTCCGCTACAATTCACGGCCACGTCGAGCTCCATCGCTGGATTCGTTTTTCTTCTCTATGGGTATTCTCTTCTGTAGTGTTGCAAATCTGGTGGGAACCTTTAATGTCGTGCCCTATCCTACGTCTTTGCCGTGATCTTAGACTTTTTCCATGACCTTCGGTGGACCATTAAGCGAAGTTTTCATTGCATCCGAGATCGAGATCACCATTGTTGAACCTTGAGATCAAGTTTCATTATTTTGCACCTTTGGTCCTTGTAATTTTAAATGTTTTTATTGCCTCAAAATTTCCAGAATTGCATATAAGTCCTCTTAAGTTAACCTAATACTTTTTAATGTGTACTCAAATGCAAATGAACAAATATATGCACCAAATACCTCTAAATACATTATAAATGACTTAGATGTGATAAATGCAAATGTTAAAACTTACTAAAATCATGACATATCAATGAACATATTTACATAAGTTGACTAGATCATATTGCCGAAGAATAACATAATTTGACTACCTTATATTGATTCAACTTTTGTATCACTTTGATCGTAGAAATAATGAAACTTACAGATCATGTACAAAAATCATTTGATGTTCATGTATTATTGTACAAGTTAATTAGTGTACATGTTAATCATTGTACATATGGGTAAGAATTAAAATTGTTTACATGGCATAACATACAAAACAAAGGTCTTTTAAAGTTATAGTTTCATTTCTTTTATGCATTTTGAAAATCTTCATAGTGTGTTTATGTTATTTTTACAGGTGATTTATTTTTCTTTTGGCTGCCACTATACATGCTACATCATTGCATGAGAGAACTATGAATCAGCCGCTGAAAAAGAGATATCAGTCGAAATTGTTATAAAACTCAGTTTAGCTCATACCACATATATTCTTTACCCCAAACTAGAAAGACAAATATTTTTTTCTATAAAATAAAGAATAGAAACACAATTTTTGATGTAAAACTAATTGTTTTCAAGAAAGTAAGTTTTTTAGATATTTTCTTGTTTTATAAAGATAGATTTTGAATATTCATTGTATTCTTAATATGCATGATCTTATAAAATCATTTTTCGGGAACAATAATATTTTTCAATTTTAGCTAAAATAAGCATTTTTAATTTTTTTGCATAAATTAGTTTTCAGTTATGTTGCAAAATAAGATTTATGGTTTGGCCAAAAAATATATGTGGTTATGGTGAATTTTTATAGTGTGTACATGTGAATTATTGTCCAAATTGACCGGTGTACATATGAATCGTTGTACATGTGGATAGTGAAATTTTTGTGTACACAATGTCATATACATATGATCTTTATGAAACTTTTAGTGTACGTAGTGTCATGTACATATAATTTTATTGGTATTTAGCTTACCCATTTGATATGTTATAGTTTTAAATGTTAATAAATTGATCAAGTGTACATTTGAATCATTGTACAAGTTTATCTATGTACATCTTAATCGTTGTACATTGGATAGCAAAAAAAAATTTGTACAATGTGACATGTACATATAAATATTCATGAATCTTTGTATGTGTGGATAATATTTAAATGCTATTGGTGAATATTTTTCAAATAGCATGTATAAAACCCTAATTTCAATGTGAAAATCATACCCCAAATCCACTTACCATTTTTTATGAGATACCAAATAATTTTAACATTCATATGCACTAAATTTTTTGATCATGTCTATATTGGTTGCGAAATTGGTTTTAAAAGTTTCTGATTTTTTAGTCAAGAAACTATGTTAAATTACCATTTTTATTTAAATTTGATTGTTTGAATCTTGGTTAGGTAGATTAGAATGCATTTCTCAACTATTTTGGAGAAGTCGCTAGCCGAGAAGATCCATAAAAATATGATCAAAGTTCTTTCAAAAACTAATAGGACAAAGCTAAACAAGTTTTGTTGTATATGTTAAGTTGTTGTACACTTGTCGTTATCATATTTTTGTTGTATACATGTATGCTACCAAATTTTAATGTACATGTACACTAAAATTATAACAGTGATATGAAAAATATCATTAGAAAATATAATATGTATATCACTACAAGAAATATAGACATTGTTAGCACGAGTTTTATGCTATGATAGATGTATGATAGCGAATTATGAAATGCTATGTATGCGGCAGCCATCATAGGTACCCCCTTTAAGATAGCATTTTTTGCAATGCTACGAAATGTGAGTATTTCATAGCGCAAATGTAGGTGCTATTATTAATGAAACTACGGCACGATGTATTTCCGTTACAAATTGATTACGATACATATTTCGTGCCATGATAGGGCCATCTACAATAGCAGTTGCATATTTTGATTATCGCTTTTGAAAAGTGCTATACTGAATATAATTATAGCATTTCAGTTGTTATGATAGTTCGAATCGTATGATATTTTAAATGCTATTATCTGTGACTATGGCTGTTTTTTTTTTGCTATTGATACTTTGTATGAAAGCTATTATATGGTAGTTTTATGTAACCTGCTTTCATTATAGATACATCAAAGACAACAACAACATTCATATTAAAAGTTTCAACTACATAAGTCATTACAGAAGAAAGATACCATAAGCAGTTTCAGAACACAAGACATAGTCATAAGCAAGTTTCTAAACACATAACATAGTCATAAGCATAGGCTTAAAAGAAAAGGTACAACTTCTTGTTCATTACCTAGCCTGAAATTAGCTAAGTCGGACCAAAGTTCTTCATCCCCTGCTGCAGGCTGCATCAATAAAAATCCCATCAGATAAGCAATTACTTTCGCATCTTTAAAACATAAGGCACAACACTTACATCATCTTAATAGATGATCAATTTATCAATTGGCCATGCAATTGATGAACCATGTGCATCCTTCAAAAACTCGATCTCATCAAACTCCCTCCACACTTTGGCATCATCTAAGACCACTGCATCAACCCACACTCTAGCTGCATCCGGACCCAACCGTACAAAGTGGACCATTTGATCAGGGTCAGTTGAATGCACACGTCCTTCAGCAACAACTTGTTTCCTTCCACCAATGTCCATCAGTTTGCACTTGTTATTCGCTTGTATTGGTTTAGACCGATGATTAAGCTGACATGTATACAATACACACTAATTCAAACCCAGAGATTAATAAACCTATCGATGATTGAAACAGACCAAATATTTACCTGATTAGTTGCTGGAGACTTTTCAGGAGGAGTTGATGTTTTTGCTCCTGATTTTGCAACTTTATTACCACTTTTTCTTGGAGACCTGAGACCTACAGACTTAGTACCTTTATTTCCTGTTTCTCTTGCGGTTCCTGCTAAAGACGCAATGTTAGAAGTTGGAGATTGTTGTGTTGTCCCTCCTGGTGTGTTCTCAAAAACAACTTTGCGAACATGCCATTGTATAAAGGAGTGTAAGCAGTCCTCAAGGTATGCCAGCTCCATTGTAGGCCTCCATAAATACGTCCCTTGTTCAAGTACCACATCGAGAAATACTTTAACTGCTTTGGGTCCGAGAGGAATTCCATTTACCAGTGCCTTTGCTTCTTGTGTCTGCCAACGGCCTTCAGCAACAACTACATCATCATCAGACAAATCCAGTAGCTTGCATTTGTTGAGAGAATTTGTTCTCGAGCCCTGTCAAACATGTTAAGATACAAACTCATGAAAGGAAAATACATCATTACCTTATCTAGAATCTTAATGCAATCAAAGAAACCTATACCAGTGGTGCAATATCTTCTGGTAGAAGCCCCAAGCCTAGTTCAACACATTTATGCTTAGGCCATGCAATAACATGACCAAGAGCTTCCTGAATTGTACGCATGTTACTCGTAGGCCTCCATAGAAATGCTTCACGCTCAGTAGCAACATCAACCATTACTTTAACATCCTTAGGGCCTAATCTACTGTCATTCACTATATCATCTGGGTCAGAAGAAAGGATACGGCCCTCACCAACGTTCCCATCTTCATCAGCCCAATCAATAAGAAGACACCTCTTCTGTGATCTCTTGTTCACACTCTGAAAAATAGTAATGATGGCAAAATGTAATAGTTTACACTAGAAAGCCGTACATTCATCTTATATACATGACTTACTCTCGCAGCCGAGTTTTCACCCACTTCATTGTCTTCTTTCTGTTACAGAAACCAAAAACAACGGAGTTATTACCTCTTATCTTAACTTAATAATAGACAGTTGTCTTACATGGCTTCTAACTTTGGCAAGTTCCGACTTTAACTGGTTAACCATTTGCTGGAGATGATTTTGCTTCTCTTGCATTTCAGTGATAGTCTTGTGTTTGACATTGAAGCAAGCTAATTTCGTCTTACTTATATTTCTACCCATTGCTCTCATACGACCAGGATTATCAGGTCCTAATAGTTGGGCGAGTGTATCTGCAGCTTCAATGCTACTTGGTGAATGAGTAGGACCATTAACAGCTTGAATCTCAGCTGCCTTTTGCTGTAGATAATAAACGAGAGACATTAGAAGTTGGTTTAAAAGTAGTACCAGATGATGGGTTTAACTCACAATCTTCTCAGCAGCATTTGTGTTAATAGGAGTTCCATCTTTCTGGTCCGTGACTTCACCCAGACTTTAAGTCTTGACACTTCAGACGGGTCATCAGAACTGTTTTTCTGTATGAATATAATTTGTCAATAGCCTTGTGTCACATTGAAATTGAAAGCATAAAAAGATAGCATATATGATTACCATCTCTTCAGTTAGTCTAACCATTCCCTTTCGACTACAAGTATGTGGAATCTGTTTGCGCCTTCTCTCCTTGTAGCTATCACTCACCACCTTGAATTCCTGGCTAGTTTTCTGCTTTACAAATTTGCGCCACTCATTAGGAGGAACATTCTTAGGTCTAAGATTCATCCGTTGTTGGTTATTCTCAGCTTCATTTATTTGGGTAACTAAGCGTGACTTTGATGATCTCCACAATGCTCCCATCTGCTTAAGAACTGCAAACCCTTTGGTACTCCTCATCAACTTCAAACCTTGCCTGCACTCCACATTAGAAAGCATAATCATGATTAGTAACGTGCATACAAATTTGAACCTGGAAAATAGTGTTATTTTCATTGTCTAGAAACTGTCACCTGGACTGATTTCCATAATACTGTCTTCACTTCCTCAGATAGTTTTCTCCAATTTTCTAATGTCACAGGCACGTGTTCCCTCACCCAAAGGACCTAAATATGAAGACAGCTTAAACTGAACCAGGACCATAAGCTTCTCCCATGAAAGTGAAATCCACGTGAACTCTGGTATTTGGATCTCTAGCTAGGTCTCGCATCATTGTAGGTCCACGCTTTCTCTTACGGGAGCTTGGACCCACTGGCTCTTGAGTTAGTTCGACCTCACCATCAGGCTCTTGCTCATGCTTATCTTCCTGCTCTTCGGCACACCCTGCTTCTTCCTCCGTATATGATCATTGTTCCTGCTCTTGGCTCATGCTCTTCTTTGTCAGAATTTTCTTGTTTCCTGCTGCCTGCTCCATTGCTCTTCTTCCCTCGGAATTATCTGTTGATTCTCATAGATACATGCTCTAACTTCCTCAGGCTTGCTCCTTATCCTGCTCTTGCTCATGCTGGCTTCTTCCTCAGGCTGCTCCTTATCCGGCTCTTGCCTGCATGCTCTTCTTCCTCAGGCTTGCTCTTCCACAGGTATTTCTGGTGTTTTTAAACGACCACACGAACTCACATCTTTGATGCATCTACTACTTTTGCCTTCTTTTGTAGTTTCCTTCCGGCGGTTTTTTCCCTATTGGACGTCCCATCTCAGTTTACCTGAAAAAATTATTATAAAGAGTTAGTCCATATAGAACATAATATTCAAACCAAACATCAATGACTTAGCTAATAACTGATAACTAAGAGACAATGACACACTAACAAGCATCAAACATATGTAATTCACATCAAAGACAACAATAAGGATACGATTCACACAAATATGCCTTCGCAATCAGTTCTGGCATTCTCAGCTTCATCTATGTCAACATCCATGTCAATGCTAGCTGGCATTGGTCCCATGTCTGCAGTTCCCTCTTGAATGTCTTCCTTACTGTATCTTCTAGACGGACCTCTCATTACAATATACAACTAGATGACTCATCTTCCCTGAGTAAACACTTGCTTCGCTTGAGAGATGCTAAATTGTCATGTACGTGATCATTAAATGCTAAAGAGTGCTTGATCTTTGATGTTTCTTATCTAGTTTAACTCAGTAGTATGTCAGTTATAGGCTCGATCTCTACTACCTCATTAAATATCTCCATTATCTCTTCAACAGCCCAGTGTAGAACGGATACAGTAGAACGTAGAAGACATTATATTTTATCCTATTCTACTAATCAATCTATACTCTACAGTTACTCCTACTCTCTGTTCTCATCTTTGTATTTTGTATCGTATCTACTCAAATCAATTTTCACACTCTAGTGGATGTATCTTTTGTGGCTACTTTTCTAGATCTATCAATTCTGTCCGTTGCCTCAGATATATCACATACACTACAGCTACTATCATTTACTCTGAACTTTTTCTTCTGACACTGTCGATAGTAGGTTGTGATACCTCTGTGGCCATATAACTATGATGATTTCCTGTGTATCTGACTTTTGCAGTTAACTTTATCGTGGATACCATAAGCCTCCTCCTACTTTCTTAGTGTATTATCTCCATCGTGTTGCTATTGTATGTATCAAGAGTTGTCACCTGATAATGAGTCATACAATTAAATACAATTAACCTAGCTGTTACAAGTATACATATATATATCAAAATCTACTTGTGTGAAAATAAGATCACTTTACCTTTTTCTTTTAAACCAACTTGCTCAAATTTCTTTTAGTATAGCATACTTTGCTCCATAACGTGTGATTGCAGTCTTTGTCTCATGACATCATTTCTGTATGTATCCTCGTAGATACTGTGAAAGATGCTCACCAATTCAAATTCAATTACACAATATCTACTCCAGATTATTATTGATATTGATCATATTTTATGTGTAAATGCGATGTGTATAGTGAGATATATGCGCTTGATATATGACACTTACTCCTACCATATAGGATCTCGTCACTATATAGATCATATTTGGATTGATATTGCAAATGATGTGCAACTCTCTCATTGTTTTCCAATCTCAGATAGAGTTAATGTAGTTTCGATGATATTGGACGACCTCTAATATAGAATTGTTCTCATACTCCCATGTTTCTTTCTGCTTTCTCTTGGACATTTGTTCGTCTTTCTTCAGAAACTCACTGCAAAAAACGGATACATTCCTCAGCTAAGATATGACTCGGCGATGCACCCTTCGGGTCTTGCAGGATTCCTCACAAAGTCCTTGAGGACTTCATGTACCTGAAACAAAATATCCAATTTGAAAGGTTAACTTAAGAATGGTTAAATTAAAAACTACACTTATATATATTATGTGTACCTTTCAATGGGTACATCCATCTAAAGTGTACTGGTCCACCAAGTCGAGCCTCTCTTCCAAGATGCACAGTCAAATGGAGCATGATATCAAATAAACTTGGAGGGAAGAATCTCTCAAACAAGCACAAAGTTTCAACTACCTCAGCTTCCATAACCAGAAGCTTCTCCATGTCAATCACTCTCTGACACAACACATTGAAGAATGCGCATAACCTAAAAACGGCAAGCCTCGGTCCTTTAGGTAACAATCCTTTAAGTGCAATGGGCAGAAGCTGTTGCATTAACACATGGTAGTCATGTGATTTCAACCCTGAGACTTTGCAATCATCTAATGAGACAGCTCTTGATATGTTAGAACAATATCCATCTGGCCCTTTAAAGTCAAACAAACGCCTGCAAAAGATCTTCTTCTCTGCCTTGGACAAAGACCACGGTGCTGGAGGAAGATATGTGCGTTTACCCTGGATTCTAGGGTGCAACTCTGGCCTAATACCAAGGTCCTCCAGATCTTACGAGCTGCCAGGCCATCCTTTGATTTCCCACAGTGTAACAACGTTGATACTAAACTCGCACAAACATTTCTTTCCACGTGCATTACATCTAGGTTGTGCCTCACCGGAAGCTCCTAGTCATAACAATAAACCAAACAAAATATATAAGTTAAAATAAAGAAGACAGTCGCAATATAAAATCATTTAAGCATATAAAACAACAAACTTACCTCCCAGTAAGGTAGTGTGAAGAAGATTGACCTCTTCTTCCATCTAGTTAACTCTTCTTCGTCTACTTGTACTTCTTCATCTTCATCTTCCTCGGATTCACTAGAAAAAGTCTCACTATCAGAGCCTTGATTTACAGAGGAAGGATTCCTTTTTCTCTTACTTGCAGACCCTTTCAAATTTCCAAACACATTTTTGAAATTCCTAAGGTTTTGAGATATCTCACGTCCAGTTAGTATTCTTCCTCTTCTTCCTTTTTCAGCTTTGCCATCAAACCATTTTTTCTTTCCCCGGAAATTGTGAGTTGGTGGCAGACCCTTTCTATGGCACATGTAGACATGTTTTCTGTTGTGCTTTAGCCACATGCTATCAGTGTTCTTCCCACACAACGGACAACCCATTTTACCTTTGACCTTGCAGCCTGCAAGATTCCCATAAGCTGGGAAATCATTGATAGTCCAGAGAAGCATCGCCTTAAGATTAAATGTTGATCCTGTCATGGCATCGTATGTTAACTCTCCAATGCTCCACAGACTGTTAAGATCTTCAATGAGGGGTTCTAAGTACACATCAATGCTATTACCAGGCTGATGTGGACCAGGAATTAACAATGATAGCATGATGTTCTCCTTCTTCATGCATAAGTCAGGAGGTAAGTTATAGATCACCACCAAAACGGGCCAGCAACTGTACATAGAATTCTTCATGTTGAATGGATTGAAGCCGTCTGTTGAAAGTCCAAGCCTCAGGTTCCTCTCTTCAGCTGCAAATGTAGGGTACTTAGCATCCATTTGAGCCCAAGTCACTGAATCAACAGGATGACGAAGCTTTCCATCACTGCATTTGTTGCTAAAGTGCCACCTCAAATCCTTGGCCATCTCCTTAGACCGGAACATTCTCTTCAGTCTTGGTATAATGGGAAAGTAGCGTAAGACTTTCTGTGGGACGCCTTTCTTCTTCTCCCCAGTATGCAAATTAGTCTTCCACCTTGAAGCCTTACATTTTGGACACTTCTCAAGATTCTTGAACTTCTTTCTGAATAGACAGCAGTCGTTGATACAGGCGTGAATCTTCTCATAACCCATGTCAAATGATTTCAAGAATTTCTTCACATCATAAAGTGATGTGTGAAGAACATTATCCTCTGGTAACATCTCCGGCAAAGTCTCAAGAAGATCGTTGAAGCTCTTGTCAGACCATCCATTCTGAGTCTTCAACCTAAACAACGAAACAATTGCAGACAGCTTACTATGATTGACACAGTTCGGATACAAGGGTGTCTCAGCATCAGCAAGCTTGGCCAAAAACTCGTCTTCTTTCTTGTCTTCTCCCTCTGCCATCTCAGATAAACCTTCATCAAAACCCTCAGCAGCTTTGTATAAACCGAAAATCTCATCATTCCAATCAGCTTCCCTTTCAGTTGCAACACCTGAGTCGAGTTCTCCATGTAAGTACCAGTCAGCCCGCATCTTATAACCCTCCTCCATTCCCCTAGTTACTAGATGGTCAACAACTACACTTCCGGAGTGACGATCTAAGTTTCTGCAGTCAACACACGGACATACTATCATATCGATCCCTCCCCGAGCTGTAGCCACATCCCGTACAAACTTTGAAGCCCCTCTCTCATATGCAGGATCAACTCTTCGATTAACAATGAAAAGCAAAACACAAAAAATTAAGTTAACTCTCTTGAAAGCAAATGAAACGTAACAAATATGAATGAATAGATTACCTGCTTAGATGCACCCATGTTTTGTCCACCATTCTATGTTGGAACCTAGATTTTAACTTTAGTAATATAAAGGCTTTGTTAAGGTGTCCTCAGATTCAAACAAATTAAGAGTAGATCACAGAACAAAGAAATCGAATCCCTAAGATAAATCTACAACCGTACGATAATATAGTAAAGAAGTACCAAACAAGATAATGTTCAACCAATAACACAACGAAGTTAATCTACAACCCTAAGATAATATTGTCATGAATCAAGCTCGAATCAAACAAGAAATCAAAAGAACCAACAACTATAACCCAGAGAACTCGATTCGATTTATTCTCATTTCGACGGAGATGTCAAAATGTGAATGAACTATACCTGCGAGATGAAGAAGCAGAGTCGAATCGAAGCTTGGTGTCGCGGTGATTTTAGCTCAGAGTCGCCGAAACTTAGATCAGGGAGAAACGGCGATTTAGGATTCAGTAGAGAAATGGGAAAACTGAGAGAAACGGCGAGATAGGGTTTAGTTTCCCGCTTTGACCAAAATGTTAACTAAGTGTCGCGGAAAGCTAAATTTAGTTTCCCGCTTAGTTAAAATTTATTATAGCGTTCATGCAATGCTATTGAATACTAATGAAAATTTTAACCCATCTACGATAGCAGTTACGTAAAACGAGCTATAACAATGTGCTATCAATGACTAGTTTTTTTGTAGTGATAGACATATGAACATTGACCAAGTAGCAAGAGATATTGTCATGATTATGTGCTTTGAAGCTTATCATTGTCCGTCAATCAAGGTGCACATATTTTACCATGGCTTGCAAAAGCTTTGATTTTGATAGAGATATGTACAATTATAATGTCTCATCGATCAATTTCAATATAGAAACATACTTCTATGTGGAAAGCTTGTTGTTTTGTGTAAAACTTGATTATGTATACTCATGTTGTGTACACATGTACATCGAAGGCAAATGAAATTGTGACAAACACTGTACATCAGTCTGGGTTTAGCGAGATAAACAAAAATTACAGATTAGTTAGAGATTAATCGAAGAATTATTTTAAATTTTTATCTCATTATTACAAATAAAGGTATATATATAAATATTTGCATTGTTAAAATACTATGTATTTTATGTACTAATATCTGTAAATTCAGTGTAGCCTAGTGGTTATCATTTTTTTTCCATCCAAACCACAGATCGACTCCCCTTCCCTCATTTTTATTTTTTAATGAATGGTATTTTAGTAAATATGTCTTCGTCTTCCCTAGGTTTCCTGCAACACTTTTTTCCGCCCGCCCATTGATTTTATTTCACATATTTTTTTCATTCTTTGACGTTTTAATTGTTGGTTACACCTTAAAATCATATAGTTTTATATCACTTATAAAAATGATTTTTTAACTTCAAATTTCGAGAATAGTGAGTTTTTGTGAGATTTGGTCATTATTGCTCGAGCTTGACCGCGACGACCACCATGAAGGATTTCGAGCAATCACACTATCAGAGCTACTGTCACAGTAAATGGAGATAAAGTTGGAGAGCAAGATGTGGAGAACGAAACTATTTGTGTGACTTCACGGCGAAGGAGAGTACAAGCTGCGATGGCTTCACGATCGTAGCTAAGTTGAGGCTCGACGGCGGTCATGGAGGAGGAACAGGAAAAACGACGAAGATGAGCTCTGCCATTGATTACATGATGCACTTGAGAGGTTAAGGAGTGATATGTGAAGAAGAAGCTATTTAAGCTTTTTTGTGTCACAATTTGGTTAGTCTCTCTCCCGAGAAACGAGTAGAAAAGTAATCATTTAAAATGTTGTGGGACCACTAGTTAAATAAAGAGCTTTTAGTTGACAATAAGTTTGGTTTCTATACAAAAACTAACCTTAGGAGTAATAAGTGACCTAGATTGTAATAAAAAGATAGAAAGTGACTATAAGTGTATAAACACTCTTTGTTTATCGTGTTTGTTCACCTTATTTTAATCTTGGAAAAACACATGCGTCTTCACGCACAAAGTTATTGACTTTGTTTGCATGTGGTGCAGGTTGTAACATCTCTTTTTTATTTCAGCAGGCACGAACAAGTTCAGCACAAACAAAGTTTGTAACCATGTTGTATTTTGAGTATCATTACACCATTTGTTACTATGCTTTCTTTGTAATCCAAGACTCTAATTATGTTTTGCAGCTGTCTCATGGAAAGGAGGGTGTCTAAGTCCTTTGTTCTTTTATTCAACATCTTGATTTTCTTGTTGTTGTCATTCACTATGTTCAAGATTTCTGCTTTTTCTCTTTTCTTCTAACAAAAATCTGACAATCTATTTTTATTTTCTTCAAACTCATGTGTAATTTTCTGTTTAGATTTTGTATTCATATACAACTCATTATATGACCTTAAATACGTCGATGTTTTCAAGTTTTGATGTCACATGTCTTTCCATCTCCATTATAGTCAATATGAACTTCTAGCATTGTGTTGTTTTTGATCATGTTTCAGATTATCGTTGCTTATTTTAACCCCACTGTCATAGAGCTTATGGTGTTCAACCTTCATATCTATTTCTTCTCATAAAATTTAGAATCTGACTCAAGTTTTTCACCACTCCAACAAGAGCTAAAAAGATTAAGCTTATCATCACTTCTCTTCTAAACGTTTGGACATTCAACCTTACTAATGTCATGTCCCTTGCTACACCTCAAGCCTGAAACTCTTTTTCGTTTGACAAGTGGCACATTCTGATTTTTATATGTCTAATATCATTCACTACTCATAGCATTGAACATCACCTTAATCTTTTGGCTGCTTTGTTGCCTTGTAGGAGTTATAACTTCTTCCATGATCCTTTTCAATCATCCAAAGCTTGCTTAGAAGTTTTGTGTCATCAACTTAACACACTCATTTATTTTTTCATTCAATGCATGCATCAACTTAATCTGTCAAATATTATTCTCACCGCGGAAGTTATTTTTTTTCCTATCTTGGATTAACATATAGTTGCTTCCATCTCTTTAGATTTTTAAGAATCCACAACTGTGAGAACTCAGTCTCATATGTATCCATCTCCAAACCTTTAACAATGCCTTATAGGATGCAAACTTCACAGGAGACATCGTATCAGCCTCTTTACCTGTCATTAAAGTTCTTACCAAGGAAAATTGCTTCGTTCGTAATAAAACTCATCTTTGAGCTAAACTCAGGATAGATTTCTTTCTAACTTGAAGAATCCTACGAAAACAATTGAAAACTTCATCTCATCTAATCCAAACTTGAAAATATGCCTTATAGGATGCAAACCGTCCACAGGAATACATCATATCAGCTTATTGACCAGTTTTTATCCTTAAAGTTCTTACCAAGGACAATTGTTTTGTTCACAAAGAATTTAAACTTTGAGCTGAAAATCATGATATTATTCTTCTTCAGCCATTCTGCTCTTAGGTTTTTTAGCTGAGATCCAAGTAGTTTAATCTTGTTTATTTAACAGTGGGTGTTCTCATAATATTCAACGAGTGTGGCACACATCCTTTACTGAACATCATCCTTACACAGAAGTTTAAAATGATCAGAACTAATTGCATTGAATTTTCTTGATAGGGCCTTTGCGTTAAGTCTTGATGATGTATTTTCTGTCATTGTGTCACATATTTTTTAGGTTTAGTGATCTCTTCATCTTCTTATAGTATAGATTTTTGGATATGTCCATCATGTTTCTACTTCAATCCATTTGAGTTTTTTGTCTCATGAGTACTTTTTAGTGTCCAAAGTTGTTTTTATCCAACATGAGTGATTTATGGACCGTTCCATGTTCATCGATAGGACTGCAACCAGTTATAGATCTCCAATCTAGGTAGATGACCAGCTATGATACCAATTATAGAAAAAAGAGATAACAAGTAGTTGAACAAAAACAATCAATGCAAAATTCTCTCAAAAAAAATATATTTTCTTATAAATCTCTTACACAAGATACACTCTTTGTTAATCAGATTACTTTCGTTCACACATGTGAATCGACACCTGACCAATTTCTAATATACGCCAACCTTAATGTAAGCAATCAAGTTTCTCGACTTCTTCCAACCTCACACAACGTCTGTTTTGGAAGCTTCTTCCAAAAATGTCTAAAGCAAAACCTCTAGATCGACGTCTTTATATACTCCAGTAAATCATCGTTTTATATACTGATATAAGTTCAAATCTCATGATTCATCATTGATCTCTTCTAAATTGTAAATTAGCACCAGTCCACCAATAATTAATTCCACGTCCTTTTGTTTGTGTTCAACGGCTTAAACTGGTTCCTTTTACAGGTTTTGCGGAGGACGAAGAGAAGAATCACATCTCGCAAATCAGCCGTCGTGAAATAATTCTTTTTCAACAGCTCTTTCAACATACTGTCGCAATAATCATGTTCAAGGTAAAGTTTCGAACTTTTAGTTTTTCCTTTTTTGCTTTGTAAATCCAAGTTAGTTAATATTGTAATAAAAAAGGATTAGGATTGTATTGACGATTTTTTTGGAATACTGCTGTCTATGCATAAGTTGAATCTCTGTAGCATTATGATATGTTGTTAGCTGCAAAATTTGCCAAAGATGCATTTATTTTGATATGAATCTAAAGATAAAAGCTAGAAACTAATATTGAGAGAGAGCAAAGGATTCACACTGTTTTATATACATAAAAAATCTCCTAAAACATCTTACATATTGACACGGTCCCTATGAACACATGGATTATTTAATTAAATTCCATCGCGTTTAAAGTGAAAAAAATATTTTTATATAAATTAACTCTATGATTTCAATACTGTCCATCAGCAGGTTCTAGATGTCACTCTGAATTCTGATTTCTGCCGAACATTTACAGTTTCTTAGCAATATATCTCCAAAGTACTCTATAATCTTCTTATTGCTCCAAAACATACTTGGACTGAAAAGACTATAAAATAGACTCCAAATACATATAAGACTCTAATAAAGACATAACTGTGACTAAAAAACTGTAAATCCTAATATATTAACTTCCCAAAACTTATGTTTTTGCTTGTCTTCAAGCAAAACATAGAATATTCATGTGATGAGGTTTGAAAACGCAGAGACTCACACAATTCTAAATTTACTGTCATCACCTCTGCAATGTTGCAAGCCACATCAAATCAAATACCAACTTTAGAGGTACCTTATGTACTCTACCTAGCTTAGCAACCATTACACTCGCAGCAACTTAGCTAATACTACTTGACATAAACCTCTAACTAACCTCATTTGTTACATAAAAATGGTGCATGATTACCTGGGAGTATCAATCAAATGGACACATGAACTCTTACTCAAGAAAGTATTTGAACACACATGCAGTGTTCTATGATCTTTTTCATTCCATCTTTCTCTCTTCTTTGATTTTTTTTCTTTCTATTTTCTTTTTGATTTTTTTCTTTTTTATTTTATTTTTAAAAAGTGTAGCGAATAATGGGGTCATAGGAAAATTTTCCTACCCCCTCTACATCTAAGGAAATCCTCTCAATCTTTTCTGGATGCCAGAGAGAGAGAGAGAGAGAGAGAGAGAGAGAGAGAGAGAGAGAGAGAGAGAGAGAGAGAGAGAGAAGAGAGAGAGGAGAGAGAGGAGAGAGAGGATTAGAAACACACAAAATTTTACCTTTCAAACTTGCAAATGAATCCGATCCCAATGTATACCAAGCCTCAAGACAGAAAATTGAATCAAATCAGGTTGGATGTCAGCTTTGGTTCTTCAGACATTCTCAAAAAATGTGGGATGTTACTGGCAGGTGACCCACTTTGATATTTTCTTCTGGTACACCTTGCAGTCAATAAATCTAATAATGGTGCTAGAGAGTGGTTAAATAATAACTAAAATTGAAAAATTCATTATCCCCTTCTTGATTTTATAAAACTCAATAAAAATCATAAAACTTAAAATAAAAACACACATCAGTTACTCCTCCCCAGATTTAACACCACTGATACTTGTTGGGTGTCTATCGACACCATACTCATTTGGTGCTGTTACACGTATCTTTCTTCTAGGAGGAGTGGTGTTTTCAACTAAAAAGTCTCTCGAAACCATGGACTCGCAGGAATGTCCGACTGATACTGGTTGGGTGTCGATCAACACCTCGCCGTTATCTTCACGTTCTGTCCAGAATCAGATAACAAACTGCCACAAAGCATGGATAATCTCCTATCTCAATGTAAGGCGTGTTTCCCTTGATCACTCAAACTGGTCATAAAAACAATTCTTTTCTATGAGTGTCATACATAACTTTATTTGTCTTGCATGCCCAAACAGCTCCTACAATAGCCATGAAATATCTCCCAAGTAGTAGAGAACTATTCCAGTTTATCTGAATATCCATAACATGAATCCAATGGAACTAAGGCATTGCCAATATGTACTTGAAGATTTCTGAAACTTCCTCCTGAATTCACCTTAGAGCAATCCCACAAGCGTGAATGAATATATTCAGATTCAGATGAGTATCCATCACCCCTAGGGATGATACTGACTGAAGAACATGTATCACATAGTGCATTTGATAGTTGTGACCTCCAACAATGCATTGAACTAGAACTTCCTAGGGTCACTTTTTTCCAGTGTATCCTCAAGCTTCATATTGGTCTCTAACCTTGATGATTGGTGTCAACTGTGGGCTCTATTTATGTCTGATACGAGTGTCTTTTTTTATTCAAGCGGTTTGCATTAATTTAGGGAAAAAATCAGTATGTCACCGGTGGATGTTGATCTACATCAGTATGGTGTCGATCGATGATTCTGTCTCACAGATGAAGCGAACTTTAGGCGATGTGAAGTCCCTGAAAATCACTTGAGGATGATATGTATAATCCTTGTATCTTTGAAGGTCGTGGAGAAAGCACCCTGGGTATATGACACCCAACACACAATTCTGCACTCAGGACGATCTTCAAGGAAACAAGGCGGTTGAGCTTTGGATTGGAGAGAACGTTGTGCTTTGAACCTTGAGTATATTAAACCAAAACCAAAGAGACTAAATTACGACACATCTCTGATCTTCAGCTGGTCTAATGGTACCACAAGATAGGATGGAACTTTTTGATAAACCGGTTTGATCTTGGACTCCACCAAAGATCAAAATTTCACAAGGAACACATGAGATTCATTCTCTTAAACACAAGGTTTTGATCTCAAACAAGTATGATTTATTCTTGGACTACTTAGGCCTTTTTTATAAAGTTACAAATCCACCAAAGATCAAAATTTTCACAATGAACACACAGAATTACTCTTAAACACAAGGTTTTAATCTCAAACAAGTCTGCTTTATTCATGACTACTTAGGCCTCTTTTATAGAGTTACAATGTGTAGAAATAAAAAATGAAGTTGGAAAGGCAAGAAAACAAAGATGAAAACAAGAATGTAGAACATAAACAAGGGACTTGACTAAAGATTGAATCTTGGCCTTCACACGGCTTTGACTAAGGAAGAGACTCTCTTCGCTTTTTCTTTCACTAAGTGGCTTTAATAAATCTTGGTTACTTTCTGGCCAACTTGTAAACCAACCTTAGAACCTATTTCAGGCCAAAACACCCAAAATAGGCATGTCGTCCAGCAGCTTTCTTTGGCTTTCCTGAGTGGTGTGGCCCAATAACATGACTTAAAACTGATAATAGATTGACTTGGTCAGTATGAAATCAAAGAAAAGCTGAGTGATCCAACAGATGGCCTTTGTGATGAATAGGGCGAAAATCATGAAAATATCGATCATTTTTTCTAACTAGCTTGTTCCAGACTTCATCTAGCTCGACTGAGGGTTCTTCCTTATGACACTTGGACGAGTGATGTGCCCATATTTGGTCACATTTGAACTCACGAACCTTAGAATCATCAAGCAAGTTTGATACTCGGATCACATATTACCTGCTTCTTCGTTGAACCGATGACTTGAAGGTTGATCCGTCTGTATAGATGGCTGGATCATATTTCTCGTCCTGCGATGATTGATATGGTCAGTATACATCAATACATACGTATTTACATGGAGTGTCGAGCGGCGCTCAGCTGTTTGGTGTTGAGTGACACAATGCGAGCTGCAAAAAAAGTGGAACTTTCAACTGAAAGTCCTCTTCTTGGAGCTTTTCATCCTTCATCACTTTCTAGAGTCATCATTTATAATGAAATTCACGTGGGACTTCTATCCAGCTCATATTTCCTTTAATCAGCGCTTCATGTCTCTTCAAACCTATCATAGTCTAAACCACCTGAGTTTTCCAGCTTCTTCACATGAGTATCTGAGTGATTTGAAATATGATTCACTTTGGTGTATACATCATCTATCTTTTTCATTGAAATTCACAGTCAGCTTCTGTTTGTCTCTCAAGACTTGATCAAGCATCATCCTCAATTTTTTCTGGATTTGTTGGTGCGAGATTCTGGAAAGACGAGGCTCCATAGTTCATGGTTGGATTGTTGTTGCTGTGGGTTTCTGGTACTGTGAACCTTGGTGTAGTTAACTCATTTGACCATTGCCATAGAATTTCATGTTTCCACTCTGACTCCTAGACTTTAATTCTCATACCATTACCAATGAAGTAGTTCACAGTCCTTACATCGTTGTCGTCCGTTATCATTTTCACACATCTATAGCTTGCCTAACATCTCTCTGTGAAGCTAACTTGTTTCTTGAAAAACTAATGCACCATTTCCATTTTGCCTTCAACTTCAGATACATCTATTCATTTCCCAGATGGTAGCGATTTATCTCCTCTCGAGAATATGTGTTCTTGTGAATTGCTATACCACAGTCTTAACTAAGTCTCATAGCTTCGTTGGTTTATAAGTGTTGAAGTTTCCTCACTAGCTATGTCTAGAGCCATATGTAAACCAATTAGATGCATTTGAGAAGGTACTAAGAAGATGATACCTCATTGAACTCATGAGAGTGGACACTCTCTCTGATATGACTGAATCTGATCCGAGCTTCTGAAATAAGACTATGAACTGCTCTATGTAATGTAGCATCCTTTTCCTCTAGTCTTCGACAGATCGGCACATCATCAAGAAATTACGCATGGAGGTGTTTTTGATGTCATTACCACGGATGTAAAAGATCTGCGTGGTTACTACTTAAGCATGCAGTCGAGACGAATATCTGCTAGTAAGTGAGTACTTGAGAGAGCTTGCAGAGATGTAGTCCTTAGTGGACTCTATTCGCTTTAATAGCAGATGACGACGATCTGCTTTGACGCTCAATATGTCGCCATTATATGACTCATGTCGTGGTGGACAGCATGTATAAGGTGTAGTTCTCCACAAGTGTACAGTATGCCTACTTCGCGTCGCGAATCGTGCCTCTAGAAAAGTAGTGTGCAATAGCGAAAAGGATGAATAGCAAATCTGTTGGTGTAGTGACTAAATAACTAAACGTTTTGTAAGAACTAACGTCTTTGGGGATCGATCAGGCTCAGTAATTATGCCTATCTACGCTTCAGAAGCTTCTAAGCAGTTGCTTCGTTTTGATCAAGATTTAGTCAGCGCTCGTGATCAATCAAGTCACTCGACATGCTGCATTACGCCCAGATGACGCTCGGGGTCATTGCAGGTCTCACATTCACATCTTATCAACACCAGAGGTCACGACCATGTTTCTTGCGTGTGGGTTAGTATTGAACTCTATGCTTCAGAATTGTCGATCGCTGCTCTCTCTCAAGATGATCGAATCAACAATAGAGAGTGGGATGTTGATCGATGCTGCTCGCCTCTCTTGGCGGATCGTGCGTTCAAGTATCGTGCATTGGTGTGAAAATAAAATAGTCTTTTCTCCTTGGTTGCTTTTGGTACTGATTGGGTCGTGTGCTCTGAAAGTAAAATAATTTGTGATTGTAAATAAAACTGAAGAAGAAATAGCGATTGACGTTGGAATCGCTATCATCGAGTCTTAAGGAATCCAGTTGCCAGGGCAACAGGCTAGATGATGTTGTGCTCAGATAACGGTAGGTAGACTTTCCTGAGGTAGATATAGTATTATGCGGGAGGTGTGAGTGATGTGGTTGTGGGATGGGAAGTGCATAGAGAACTTGGCAGCACATGAATTGTGTTAATTTAGATTAGCTATGTGTATAATTAATATTGTGGCAGTAAATGTAGAAGACAGTAAATGGCTAAGTGTGTGAAGGGTTGTTTGTTGTTTTGATAGTGGGTAACAGTTGGATCTGTGGTGTTTAGTGATAGGTTTTATTATTGATGGAGGTTCATTTGAAGCTTTAAGGGGATGGTGAATATTACTAGCTGGAGGTTTAGGGTTTTTTATTTTTTTTCTCTGTCGTAGTAGAAGGGTTATGGACTTCTATTATTTTTGCAATTTATAGTATATTTTATCTAGATTTTGCTGCAAGTATGGAGCTATAGGTGAGAGTTGATAGTCATTTTGTTCACTATTGTGCGTTGGGAACAAGGAGACGATTATCGATCGATACTAAATGTCGATCGATACTTTCCTAAACAGCATTAACTCCCGTAAGGGTGGGGGGTCGATATGTTCGACGTTAAGGTATGTTTAGTTAGTAAAGCAGCCGTTCGCATGGGCGTAAGAACCTAGCTGAAGTAGAATTATTATCAGGATATTAGAACGTGCTACTTTTCGCTGTTGTTTATTATGTTATTTATGGTTGAGGTTGTTAGTTAATCTTAAAGCAAAGCAGTTAGACGAATTTTGTTGATGAGGAAGCTTATTAATCACCTAGCATTTTTATGTTTCGGTATTTCGAGTCTAAAGCGCTAATAGTATCTCTTTAATTTAATAAGGTAACTACGCATAAATTAATTAAGCAGGACATATAGATGAACTAGATGGTATGCATTAATAGAGTAGAGTATAGAAAGCAATATGTTCCAATACAAATCTCTAAATTAGTCTTGATATTCTCTCCAAAACTACAAAAAGCTTCTGAAAATAACTATGATTGATGGTTAGGTTGTACTGGGTGGTTGTTTTGGCTAAGAAGGCGTGGCAAAGGCTAGCAAATATTAGGTATAGTAAGTGGCCAGGGGTATGTGTCTGTATATGTGGAAGTTGGGCTTGATTCAGTCTCGAATTAAGTCAGGGCTGTAATGTCTGATTTCTGGATATGGGCCTTGGTAATGCCATGGGTGCGATAGAGTCTGCAGCAGTCATATCAAAGAAGCTAAAGATAAGCCGTATTCATGGCTGGGTATTGGTTTAAGGGCATTCAGATAGGCTGAGGACT
>CAJHQP010006069.1:0-40898 GCA_905132765.1 Moricandia arvensis | reverse complement strand
CCATTTGTTGTTTCCTATTCCCGAGATCATAGCGCGAATTCTCGGTTGTTCCAAGATATCGATAGTCAAATAAACCCATGTGGTTTGCAGCATATTGTTGGGATTCTTGTGCTGAGTTACGAGTTGGGTATGACCATCGATTCAAACCATCTCGACGCTTTGCTTAAACCAGTCGGGAAGTCATCCATAGTTCAGTTGAGGCCTCGGTCGGGGATGCCGATCAAAAGCGAATTCGTGTCGAACTATCATGAATGGCGGAAGCACTTCTTTTTGTCCGCGTTGACGATGCATCTGTAGAAGCAAATGGCCTCTCCATCTTTAGGACTAGATGGGATCTGAAAGGTATTCTTGATCAAGTGTCGCCCCCTCTCTCTTTTCTTTTTTTTTTGGTGAAGTTCAACCTCTAATGTTTTGTTTACATTTTAGTTTTAGAGACTAATATTTTCCCTCCGAGTCTGGAAGGTCTGGATACCATCCGAGACTTGCTTCGCGGTCGCCCGTGTTTTTGGGAAAAGTTTAACCCAAAAAGGGTCCATCGTGCTGTTGCTCTCCATCGTTCACGGTACCAGCCAGATCTGCCGGTTGAGGAAGGATCGGAGGCGACAATGGATGGATTCGTTCCGTGCGCAGTTTGCACGAGAGAAGAAAGACCGAAGACTCGCAAGGACAAACACAACGTTGTCGAGGATGAAGCAGCTAACGAGCGGTGCTCCTTCGACAATATACTAAGAGACAACCTAAATAGTGAGGGAGTAGTGGTGAACAGGATAATCTCGATGAGCTGCTTGGTTTTGAATATCCTTTGTGCGTAGGTGGATCTAGAGAGACCCCGAAGTTTACCCAGGCATCGAGGATGGTCAACGGGGTAAGTTTTTATTATTCTCTTTCAAGGACGAGCTTTTTCTTGACTTTGAGATACTTCGTAGGGTCTGCTTAAGATGAAACGAGCACTTGACGCGAGCTCCAGAAGGCACGCATGGCTCAGTTCAGGGCTGAGACAGCCAATAATGAGATTGCACATTTGAGAGGTGAGTTGGAAAGTTCCCGTTGTTGTGAGAGGGAGTCAATCGCGATGGAGGTTCGTCGTGCCTATAGGCGAGGGAAGAGAGAAATGGCTGAAGTCATGAAGACCTATCGCTAAAATTTCTCGCATGAATTCGAGGAGCTTACGAAGGGTTACAAGGAATTCTGGGATTATCGCGAGTGCCGCGGCGTAGTGGGCGGACTATACGTCACGCACGCTCCTGATTATTCGTTTGGTGCCGAATATGCGAGGCAGACTGGGTGCATGAACGAGAGGGATAGGGACTTTGCGATTCCTCAGATCGAGGAGAGGATTTGGGAACAGTGGGACCCGATTCTTGTTTCTCCCGACACGGTGGAGGCCGAGGCGGGGAATGTCGACGAGACGGGTGAGGTAAACCAGACGACGGCTCCTCTGGATGTCACTGACTATTCGCGCGGTAGATCGATGACCGGGTGCTTTGATTTTGATGAGTAATCGCGAGGTCGCGACTGATTCGAGAATGCTTTCTTCTGCATTATTGTATATTTCTTTTTTGTTCGTTGTCGGCCGACTATGGTTGTATGTAGCGGGACTGCCCGAGTGTGGCCTTGAATCCCTATCTTTTATTAGCTTTCATTCGAACAGTGCTTGTTATGATAAGTGGGTGTTTTTTTAATAAGATGTTTGGAATTTGTTTAGTGTAGAAAGAAAACTCGAGTTGTCATCTCGACTTTCTCCTTTTTTTGCGGATCATCCTATTCGTTGTTCGACGAGATGTTCGAGGATTTTTTCGAAGTTTCGAGAATGTTTAGATACAGATGAAGAGACATGCTTTTAGGATCTTGTATCTCTTTGATATCATGCCTTCAGACGTTAGAGATCAGTGTGTTGGGTTTAGGGCAAGAACTAGGTTTACTTTTAATTTAAGGCTTTGTGATGACTAACCGGCTCTCGTTTTTCTTGTTTCTATTTTAATCTGATTTCGTACCGATTTAAAGTCCGCGATAGGTTCTCGGCTTATATGACTTGTCTGGTTGGAGTCGAGCATCTCTTCAGGGACAACTTTTAAGTCTCCCGAAAGTGCTGACCAAAATTTTGGATTTCATTTATAGCGCGTTGTTTATCCTAGTCGAATGTGAGAGGATCTGTCCTTAGGACGGACCTGGGTGTGTTTTTTTAAGACGGCTAAAGTGCTCGGTGGGGCCAATTGCCGAGTGTTTTGTAGTTGCGAATGGACTAGGGGTGTGTTCTCGAAAATTCAGACGACGTCTCGCCTATTTTTTCAAATGCTTACTTTGCGTAAGTAATGCTTTGAGCATATGGGACCAGGGTCTCGTTCTTTGGTCCGGAATTGATGATTCGACCGAGATAAGATGGTGTGGAGTTGATCCGTTTCGAGGCAGAACGATTTTTCGCGAGTTTCCGTTTCTGAGATGGTGCGATAATCATTTTGCTCCTGTATGGTTGTATAACATGGTGTTTCTTTGCGGGATGATAGACAATTTACAAAATTATAAAGAGGTTTTTATTGCCAAAAACGTTTTGAAAATTTCGAGTACAATGCAAAAATTTTATTTCTAAATGTGGTAATATACGAGTGTTCGTATATACCCACTCCCCCCTTTTTTAGAGAAGAGGATATATGAACTCGTGTTTTGACGAGCTGCCTACGTACCTCTTTCGAGGATCAAGCCATCTTGTAGTTCTGCTTGTTTGGGCGAGTTTGTTTACTCGGCCATTGTGTTTGTGTCGACTGCGTCAGTTGCTGGGTCGACGTCTTCCGTTGGACTGGTCTTCTTCGATTGGCTTGACGGGTTGGGAACTGGAACTGGTTATTCGCTGTCCGTTGCTAGAATCGACGGTTATGGTTCGTCCTTGCTCGAAGTACTTTCGGCTGATGCCTGGGCTATCTTCGGGCGCTTGGCCTTTGCCATTGCGGTGTTCGTGATTTGTCTTAGCTTGTGCTCGGCCAGGAAGCAGCGTCTCGGCTGCTTCTGGCAAACCCAAATCACGGCAATCCCATTATGAGTTGGGAACTTAACGCCTAAGTGATAAATAAATGGGACTGCCTTCATGGCGTTTAGCCAAGGTGTGCCCATGATGACGTTGTGGATGGCCGGGTGGTCGACGACCGTAAAATCGACGATCTTGGTGACTTCTTTTGCCGCAACGGGTAATTTGATCGATCTGAGGGTCATTGATGTCGTGCCAGAGAAACCGGTTAGCGGCTTAGGTGATGGTACAACTTCGCCTAACTCGATGTTCATCCTTTTGAGAGTGTCGCAAAAGATGACGTTGACCGTGCTTCCAGTGTCGATGAAAACCCTAGCGACCTCGAGATCTCTTATTACGAGATCGATTACGAGTGGATCGCAGTGTGGCTGATCGATTCATTCGGCCTCTTCTTCGTCGAAAGTTGTCCAGGTCAAAATCAGTTACGACGGAATCAACGTCAGAAACCTACCGGAAAAATGCGCTCTTTATCAAAGAAAGAGATAATGTCTCAGAAAAAGGGGAACGGGAAAAATTAAGGTCAAATTTCGACTAACCCCAAAGGAACGGACAAATGAGCCATCAGGAAGAGTTTGTCCAAAGACCTCGAGTAAACGTATCCCCGAACGGCAATACGACTAGAAGACTCGATCATCCAACTTCTTGGACGGAGAAGTTGGCCGAGCAAGACGTCCAGCTCGTCGAACAGGCAAATCAAACCACAAAAATCGACTAACTCGCTCGTTTGGCGAGTTGGACGGCATGGCACGACCAACTCGCCCGTTCGGCAAGTTAGTTGGCATGAGCAATCAGACTCGCTCGTTCGGCAAGTCGGATCAACCAATCCATTTTCACCTCGTCCTCGTTAACTTCCTCTTTCGAAACTTGATCAAACTTATCTTTGTTCAGTCCACTACAAGAAAACAGCGATATTCCGACGACCAATATCGTCGGAATTTCGTCAGACAGTCCGAGGGAATACCTAGAACGAAATTATTGTTATTTTTATACGTAATGTTGGATTTTGGTTTGAGAAGATACACTTTAGGAGCTACAGATTCTTCAAAGTAAATAGCATCTAGAGAGGTAATAGAGGTAGTCTCTTATTATGATAGCCTTTGTTTCATTTTATTTATTTTTTCTTTATTAGATTTTGAGAATTTGTTGTGTTCTTTAGTAGATTGAGCTTGAGAATTCAGTTGAGAACATTGGAGCTAAGATAGTGAGACAAGTTGCTTCTAAAACTAATGACTTAGTTGGTGATGGAACAACGACTTTGGTTGTTCTTGCGCTATGTCTCATGTTGAAAGTGTAACAATTTGTAATTTTTGAATGAACATATATGTCTTTGTGAATTCACAAATTGCTGATTCATTGGAATGTGATGTGTAAATTGGAAGCTTTTAAAAAAGTAGATGTTTGTAATCGGTGTACATGTAATTTTTTTTAACCATGTACATGTTGAACAAATATCATGTACATGTGGACATTCAATCATCATGTACATCATGTACACATAAATGTTAATAAATGTTATTATATATTGCAACGCAAAAACATTGTTTATTTTTGCTTGTACACCGGCTTTCAATATCCATATTTAACTTTCTCGTATACCAAAACCTATCAGTGTCCATTCGCGAAAATGGAAGTCTTTTGACACAAAAATATATCAATGTCTATTAGTGAAAGTGGGACACCGATTTTCAGTGTCCATTTTCACTTTCTTCATTTTAGTTTAGTGCTTCGTTTTTAGACTAGTCTATTCATGAAAGTGGAAGTCTTTTGACATTAAACTTAACAAGGTTGTTCAATTTGAAATACTTGGACTTATGAATTTAGAATTATCAGTGGAAAATAGTTTAAGTATATATGTACACCAACAATTTATAATGTTGTACATGTGTACACAAACGATTGTACATGTGCACACAGACAATTGTACATCACATAGACAATCTCATAAACATATAAACACCTATATCAAGATATAAAATAAGCCTTCGTCATCTAGACCTAGCACCAGCCTTTATTATATCTTGTCAAGACATTTAGTTGTGATTTAGACGAGGCGAGACAAATCAATTGATAGATAGCTTGCTTTAAAACACCAACTACCTTAGCTTTAGAAAGTTGGAGGTAACCTAAGATTCTTATAGCAGCATTTGATGGGTCACCTTCTCTCCTTTCATTCAAAACAACATAAAAAGAGTGTTCTCACATTCACAAAAATGAGAACCTTCTTTATTCACGTAAACTATATTTTCTAGTCCTTATAACTAGAAAGACAAATATATTTCTTTCACATGTACACGTGTACACTGACATTATGTACACATCTCTGTGTTCACTCAAGGTACTCGTGTACACGAACATGATGTACATAAAACACAGATGTAACATAAAGTTTGTTTACTTAAACAATAATAATGTCTCACAATTTATTTAGTTCAGAATAAAACCATATATGTACAATATACCCAAGAACATCTCAAGTGTACAACACGCTACATAAAAAAACAACCATCAACAACTAAAATTTCCTTCTTTATTACCACAAAACTTGTATTACTTATACACAAATTCAAACAATATCTCTAACCCTATCCGAAATAATCCAAATTTACATAACAAACTTAACTTTGATTTGAATTCTCCTGTAGCATATATTTGTAAGAACATGTTTAACCTGCAAAGGGCATAATTCTTTTTCACTCTCAGATTCTTACACCAAAAAGAAAATATGAAAGATTAAGAATAACAAAGTTCCCTCGTAAGAAAACTCCAAGAAATCAGACAACAAAAGATTAAAACTTAAACTATTTTTAAGATAACCGTGATCTGAATTCTCAAACTAAATGTATAACACACAACTAATTTAAAATTAAAATGTGGAATGACAAATCATTAAAAGCTTCTCTCATATCCACAATCATCACAACAATAGAATAAAAACTAAAGATTAGAAGTTTGATTTCAAAATCAAAGATGTTAACTTACTTAGTCGCAAAAATTCTCTTTGTTTTAATTGTTTGTCTACGTCTTCCACAACATGCGGCTATGATTTTAGGTATCAAAAATATTTTAAGGAAACATGATTCAGGTAATACCGACTAAAACAAATAAAAATTGAGAAGATAGAATTTACCGTCGGCTATCTCTTTCTCACGCGTTTTCGTCTCGTCGTCATCTTTTCCGGTACCATCTTTGTCGTCGAAACAAACTGTCTCCGAAAGTAAGTTTTCCAAGCTTTTGTTTTCTTTTTTACTCTGGTAATCGTAAATCTTATATAAAAATATATTATGTCCAAAAGTAAAAGACAAGTGGACTAATTATTAAAATCAGTTAAATTTAATCTGAGGTCCCCACTTTAATTTTCAAAATTAAAAAAAAAATAAACTGAAAATAAAAAATAACGAGGGAATTAGTTTCTGGTTTGCTTTTTCAAGATTATGATGGCCTTGCATCTAATAAACTACCCAAGTAATGCTACGTGACCTGTAGTGTAATTAAAACTCAAAAACTGTCTTTCAATGTAAATTACTCTTATAATATCACAGTAGGCCTAATTCCGCAAGTGAAATCTCAGTCTTAGACTCTTGATAGATAAGAAGATTATATGTTCTTTATTGAGATGAAAGTAATGTCAACAAATCTTCTTATCTGCAAAGGTTTTATGAAATATCAAGTACTTAACGTCAACATTTTAAGACAAAGAAAAAGAGTCATAACACACTAGGCCTTATTCCGCAAGTGAAATCTCAGTCTTAAGACTCTTGGATAGCTTTATGATAGATAAGAAGATTGTCTGTTCTTTATTGAGATGAAGGCAGAATGCCCCACTGATGCAGAAACCCTTTTCCGGTGGTTACTTCTAGTACCAAGAGTGCGAGCACTGCCAACATTGCCGCTCTTCCGTTCCATGTTTCTGCACTTCTGATCCATCCCCATTCCCACATCGTCACTGGAGCTGGCAATTCCCTCCTCTGTGAATCATAGGTCGCCAATAGTTCTTCAACACTCCCCAGCGGAACCAACGACTGCATAAGAAAACAACAATATTAAAGCATAAAGATTTCCGTCAGCGTACCCCCAAGTTTATGTAGACTACCTTTGTTTCATGTGGAATTATTTTCATCATGCCTTGACGTATGCATTTAAAACATTAAGTTCGCATTTCCAAAACGTCCACATTTTTATTTAGATAAAACTTTATTTGATAATGGTAAATGAAAACACAAAGTGCACACAAAAGTTCTCCATGGAGTTGCAATTTATGTTTTCAATTAAAAAAATGTTTATAGAACACAAAATCTTTATTGTTTCATCCCAAAAATAATACGGCACTTTAATATAATGTGGTGATGGTAAATAACAATCAATCCCATTTTAAGCCTACCGATGCTGAAGTAATGCTATATATGACTGAGAAAATACTCTTCGCTTTAGAGTTTGTGGACCCATGAACCAAATGAAGTGAAGATAACAGCTTCTTTTGTTGAGGTTGGGTATATAAAAGACAAAGAGTGTTACCTGTCGAGCTTCAAGGTTTGAGACTGCCATAGCTCCAACATATGGCAGACTTTCCACAACAGCATCTGCCAAATCAGATATAAACATAGGCTCTGTTCCTAGCGCAGGCACTCGGCCCCAATTCTTGATACCAGAATTCAAAGCCAACTCTTTATACTCAACATCTATCTCCTCCAGAGTTTCAATGTGCTCGCTCACAAAGCTGTTAAATTGAGAACAAACTGAAGTTTCAATTAACCAAAAGAAAAGAAAAATAAGTGACAGGATTTGCAAAAGAAATACCCCTTTACCTTATGGGTACAGCCAAAAGATTTTCAACACCTTTTTTACCAAGGTCAGTAATGGCTTCCTCGGTGTATGGTTTCAGCCATTCCACAGGTCCGACTCTGCTCTGTTGGAAGGTTATGCAAAAATAATAAGACAACAGACCGACTGAAATTTGACAAACAGCTATAGCTATACTTTCCAAACCCAGACAATAATTCCAGTGTAAATCTAGAACAAAAATCACTGACAGCACAAATGAGAAAGTTTTACAAGATAGCTCACCAAAATATTGTATTATTCCCAGATCACATATAGTTAACTTTGATGAAACATACAAAAAATGAAAAAAGACCTGATAAGCGAGCGTGTAAGCGTTGGTTATATTTCTCTTGTCTAACTCTTCCATTATCAGATCGACGCATTCTTCCATCTCTGCCTTGTACGGATCACCAGCTTCTTCAACATATGCAAGAGGCACGCCATGTGCACTGAAAAATATTACAACCTGTAACATATAGTTTGGTTTGAAGGACGTCTTAGGATAGTTGAATAGATTGGCAGAAACCAAAAAGCTACATAGAATAGAGGGAACAGACACAGATCTAAGAAAAGAGATAAACACAATAAGAATTCAGGAAAAATATTGCTACGGATTGTGAAAATAGCAAAGCGAATTGAAAGATAAATATAATGACTAGAAGTGAAAGATTTTCGACCTGACTAGGGGAATCAAATTTTCCCAACTCGTTTTGGATTAAGTTTGCCATGGCCTTTATATATCCCTCCCGCTGATACCATGATGGTATAACAGTATGCTGCATGTTCACAAGATACTCGTCCTCTCTATGTATATAGTGAGTAAAGCAAAGAAAAGGTAAATAATCAAGTAAGATATGGTCATTCCATGCTAAACCATTTAACTGTGTAGGTCTCAACGGAATATTCTCTCCAAGAGTCTTAGGCTTGAACCACTAGTCGATATCGAAAATTGGGGATAGAGTGGTAGGACAACAAGTTTTGTAATTCCATCTCTTTTTATCTGCAAGAAGAGATAGAAAAAAATAATGAGTAAGAATCACAAGGTGCAAAGTCATGTCAACCAACACAACTCAAGTCACTATTGTTATACAAGATAAGTGTTTCAAAGAGATTGTTTAAGGAATAGATAAGTACACCCATGGAAGAGTAGCATTGGTTCCTTTTGCGTTTACTTAAATACTGTGTTCATATTCAAAAGAGAAGGTAACATTGTTTTCAACATAGTCCAAATAATGTTTGATGAAAAGGATAATACAAAAACGAAGAAAACAAATTGTGCTTGAAAGGATCAAGCCCACAATCAAGATATCTAGGACCATAATCAAGATACCTGTTCGATGGCTTCCTCAGTGAATGGATGCCAATAACGCATGCCAACATATACCTTTGCTGGGACGTTTTTTTCCGAAAGGCACTTACTTAATTCTTCAGCCTGATGAAGGTACAACATGAGAAGGTACAAAAAACAATGATAGACATGAGGAGCAAGCTAAATATGTAAAAGAACCAAGAACAAAGATAAAAGAAATAATATATGCGCAGGATCAATATACATTTTGCTTAATCTCGGTAACCTTCTACTCTTAAGTTTAGGTCTCTCAGTCAAGGCAAGAGAGTTACAAATGCAAAGGAAAATCGAAAACTTTGTAAAGCTAAATAGCCCTTTGTTTGTTGGATAGAAACATCAGTGAGTTGACTGCAGTCAATAGAGACAATTTCCAGAAACAGAGTAAAAAGAAATCTTCGGAAAATCTGAGGAAATTATAATATTTAGCTGAAAAGTGGATAAGAGGAAGAGCTGAGTAACTAAGATCATATTGGTATATGAGAAGAATCAAGGAGTAGCTACCTGTGCATCAGTTATGTGGCGAAGAGGAGAACCGCCTCCAATAGATGCGTATCCTTCCTTGCTTTTGGGTGCCCTAGCTACGGATATGAACTGTGCCAATGGCTTCTGAAGAAACTGGAACAGTGGTGGCAATCTTATAATGTCCTGCCGAATGAACAGGGATCAGGTACTGTCCATTACTCAAAAACAATAATAGAAGAGAATCCAGTAGAGTATAATAATAATACCGGGTCTGCAAAGAGGTTAAACAAGAAGGGTTGCACATCATCTAAAGTCTCGGGGCCTCCGAGGTTCAATAACAGCACTCCTACTTTCTCATCGCTGATTACAGGTGAGGATGAAATGTTTGAGGTCACCAGCGCTCTCAAAGGCAATGAATGTTTCCAAGCAGCCGGAGTGGCTGTTTCACCCCATAACCTTCCGAAGTAGCAAATACCTCAATAGGTAATCTCGTTTGTGGCAACAGTCTGCATCAAACCAAACATCAGGTCACAAGAATACTAATCAGTTGCAGGAAGAGGAAGAAGAAGGGAATCCTGGTTCAAGGGAGGAACTTACGGACGAGGACGAAACGTTGAGTAGGAACAGGAAGACGAAGCAGATGCACTCATGGCTGGACAATTCATTGCAATTGAACTTGAACAAAGGAGAAAGGATTTGAAGTAGAAAGCAAACTAATCGATTCTCATGGATAGTTTCGTCTCCTCCACTGTGGGAGAAAAGGAAGACAGACAGCGTTATATTTTTCAAGATTTTTTTTTTTCCTTCAGGACACAGTTCTGATAAAATGAATGGCTTGAGGACGGAGACCACACGCGTCGCCACACAAGGCTGATAAGTTTTTTCGACCAGATTGTTAAAGGAATGATGTGAAAAATATGATATTTATTTTAAATTTATATTTTTAACCATAGAATAATTATGCTATTACAAACATTAAAATAGTATAAATAATTCTATGTCAAAAATGATAAAAATCTATTGTAATTATTTTTCATTGTTAGAGATTCAACCGTTTTTTTTCATTTTAAATTTTCACATCATTTTTTTTCTTTCTCACCATTCAACATACATGCAACTTTTATATTTGTAATGATTTTGTTTAATAAAATCAACATTTTATTTTATTAATTAATATTAATTTCTATATTCAAATTAAATAAACCTAATTTATATTTATAGAGAATCTAAAATTATAAAATTATCACACAAGGAATAAAAGTAAATTATTTGATTTACAATGAGATTACTGATTTAAATAATTAGAAAGATATGAAAATATCAGAAATATTTAGACTTTGAAATGTGGCTTCAGTGATCTCTACTTTCTTTCTATCAAAATGTTGAAATTTTTCAACACCAAATAATTTACATTATCAATTTTTATTTTTTTAACACGCTCATTATAGTAATTTAACTTTGAATCTTTTATTCAAATATTCAATACCCTCATTTTAAATGATCTTAGTCGAACCACTGGATCATAGTCGAACCATTGGATCAAGGGGGTTTCCACAATTTTTTTTTAAAATACACTTTTCTTTTTCTTATAAACTACACTTTGTTATATTAGAAGTGATAAGATATTAACATGTTTTATCTTAAACCTATGTCTTTTAAACGTAAATAATTTTTAGGGCTTCTTTCTTCCTTCAACAATTCGTTATGTAGCACCTTAAATAACTAGTAACAACGACTACCATTCCTTCTTCATCCCTTATCATATTTCTTGATTCATCCATTAGATGTGTTATGTTGTTCTCTTTCCCGTCTTTGCTTCGTCAGAGCATGGAGAAATTTCGAGTTTATATCCCCTTCTCAGGACCAGAGAATTCAACTCCTTTGCTTCCAAAATAGTTCTTCATCTTTAAGAGCATCAGATTTCTTTAATATATATGTTATTACTTTGTTGAAGCATCGACATTTGAGTACATAACTTCCCCCTTTTCTTTAAGTTTCTCGACTTGCTTCTCAAAATTGATATCAATATGTCTTCTCAATTGATTCAAAGTTGTGCAGTATATGGGTCATTATATTCGCATCAGTTTGAAGATTTGGTGAGTTCCAGCCATCCAATATCTGATCTCCTCACTATCCAACCAACGCTTGTCAAATTTGAACTTTTCTTCGTGTTTACTAGCTTAGCTAGTATGTTAGCTATGTCCAGCGATGATCTAAGCCCCATATTCGTAGATAATGAATAGAAAGATGTGGATACTTTTCATGCCAGTCTTCATTTCATACAACACGATCTAGACGATATTTGACCATCAAACTCAAGTCAGCATATTTTCAGTAAATGGAAATTCTAACACTCTACAATCGCTCGGTGTTTAAAAGGCAAAAATCAGCGTTCAGAGTGTCGCCAACATCCTTCCTTTTCATTATGCCCTGTAATCTTATTAAAATTGCCGATCATGAACCATGGCCATTCCATATGGTGGGAAAACGTGTAAGACGTTCTAAGACTTGTTCTCTTCGCTCCAAAACAGGGCCTCCATAGATAAATATCATATGGTTTTTTATTCTCTCAATGACAACCTCTACATCCATCATTTTATTATTAAAAAAACAAAACATTAAACTGGCAATCATCCATATAAAACAAAGTTAAACCTTTACTTTGTCCTAGTGGCTCAATGGTAAGCAAATGATCGTCTCCCCAGTCAACTTGTACATTTTTTAACAAAGCTTTTAATTTCCATCTCTAAGAGAAATATTATTTTTAGAAGATGCTTCTAGTGCATATGTCTGAGGCATCTAACTGTGAGGTCATTCCTAATACCTCAATGTTCCAGCTGAGAATCTTCATAGATGAAAACAAGGTTGTTTCAAAGATCCCACCATGTCATAGTCATCAATAGGTGAATCATCAATCGGGAGGAGATATATGAAGCATTAGTGGATGTTACTAGGAATATCACAGATTTAGTCAATGCTAATCTTACATCTCATGTTACTGAATGGGAAGTTAATCTAGCCCTATTTGCGATGCATCTTGAAAAAGCTTATGGACCAGCTGGGTGACAACACTCTTCTATCAGAATTTCTAAGATATAGAGAAGACATATTTAACTCGTATGGTTAATGAGTTTTGTTAGGGATAATAAATTCAGGAGCAAGAAATTCCAGGTCAGAGTAGGACGCCGACCCATTGGTTCTGACTTCAGGGTTTTGGTTTTTGGGTCAGATGATTCCCCCTGCATGTGGGTAAAGAGGAAAACTTCCATATAAGTATGAATATTCAGATATCTCATGATATGGTCTAGTATCCCTAAATCTGAGTGAAAATTGAAGTATTCTAATATATATGACCATCTTCAAGACAAATAGAAATATTTTATTATCTAATATTATAGTAAATATTTCATATTCATAAGAGAAAGGAATGAATTCTAATATAAATATGAGGTCTCTAACCCTAAACAAAAGAGGAGAACTCGTACAACACAAGAGTTCATCAATTCAACAGCCACCAAGGTAAGAATTTACCTAGAAGACCATCTTCATTGACAAGCCTATGAAATGCATATATCCGTGATTACTACCAACCAATCCAAGGTTTATGCTCAGTGTAGCACATATAGAAGTCTACTTACTCCCTTAAGCCACGATCTCCTGCTCACATGCAATAAGCACCATGCTCATGAATCATATCGACTATTCTACCATCTGGTCCATCCATGTTACCTTTAGACCAGATAAATCCTATCAACTACAGAGCTACTTGCTCACAAGCCACATACCAATAAGGCTACGAGCCTACCTATGCTACGAGCCATCAATAATATGAACTACAAAAGGTTTGATTCTTCATTGAAGGGTACGTAGGCAATCTCCACAGAAGGATGCAACTATAAATCCAAACACCTTCCATTGTGACATGCCTCAGTGTCGAGAAGACACCCTTCCTCGAAAATTTCCGAGGGAACACTGTCCTCGGAATCCCTCGGAAATTTCTGACGGAGTGATGTCCTCGGAATATTCCGAGGAACTCCTTCTCTCAGAATATTCCGAGGAAACCTCCATCGGAAGTTTCTGAAGAAATTCCAAGGAAAGTCTCCTACGAAAGCTTTCCTCGGTAATTCCTCGGAATAATTAGTTCTCGGTATTCCCTCGGAGCGTCTGACGGAATTCCGACGAATTATGTTTTTTTGACGATATTTTTCCGATGACTTGTTTCGTCGGAATTTCGTCGGAATATGACTATTTCTACGAAATTCCGACGATTTTTGTCGTCGGAATATGACTATTTCTACGAAATTCCGACGATTTTTGTCGTCGCAATATCGCTGCTTTCTTGTAGTGTTTGGAAGCATGAATCATCAACTGCAACAGGAAGACCATGCAGTCATCCATTATAGAAAGGCAGCTCATGCCTTACAATCCATCTTCCATGCTGCTATCAAAACATTAACGACATATAGTAGCCCATAGTTATATGGCAGTAGTCTAAAGAAGGAATTTATGTTTTATCAACAATTGAAGCAAGAAAAAGAACTACGACATATTTTCTTCTTCTTCCTATCATTCTGTAGAGCTGAGAAAGAAGCACCTACACAAATTTACCCTAACAATTTGGCACTAGAAAGAGGGGAAATTTTAAATTACGTGATGATGTGATAGGCGGAAGAAACTTTACATGTATTCTCACAAAAACTTACAAACCCCAGGCACTCGGGGCAAGAAATGACTTATTCTCACCAGATCCAAAGCTGAAACAACTGGAAACCCAAAATACTTCTATAAGGAAGGATAACATCATGTTAAGATCAATAGCAATATTTAACGCAACAACTAATTATCAGTTCCTTCTGGTTATGGGTCCCAATCACAAATCACACCTCTACAATCTTTGAATTCAATGATCCTGACCAGGAGTAGTCATTACCAGCATCATAATTAGTGAGTAATCCACTGGAAACAATCTAGCATACCCTAGACACCACCAATACGTACAGGTACACAACTCCGCCCCACATGAAAAATATGTAAGGTCCTTAAGCAGGAGACAACACATTTCTTCCTATTGTACGACTTCGATGAATTTCAAAAAAAAAGAAGTCGAAAGAAGAGTTACTAGGAATATGATACATGCTCAAATTACCTTACATTTACTGATTACTCTCTCAAATAAGAGGTTCAATTGTAGTACTTAGGAATCGAATCGACATAGAGCGAGGGCACACAATAAATTTGACAATCAACTTAGTTATGCTAGGCAATTAATAAGACTTTAAGAAATAGTAAATTAGGAATGAGTTGGTTTGTAAGCAATTAAGGAAAATAGCTAGATCTAGAGTTTTCAGGTAGTGAATTATACTGGATAGAAGCAAAGGGGTTTTCAATCATAGAACACAAATTCAATAATTAAAGATATAATTTGTATCCATCCTATGGCTAACCTTAAAGTCTACAACTTTCGTGTGCAAATACGGAATGACCGTCGATTGATGATATGCAAACAACATCGATCGATGGCTTTCTTAGTCAAGCATTAAACGACAAAATTTGATTGGTTCACTTAGAATTACTAGACCAGTCTCTCGATTGTCCCTAGTAAATTAAGCTCAATAGGATTTGTTCATGTAACGATCCTACTCTCGCAATGTCAATCATCCTAATATAAGAGTTCTAGTAAGCTACTCTAGAACACAAGCAATAAGCACAAATCTATTAATAGGTCTAATAATCACCCTAGAAATTCTATTGTTTGGCTAATCCATCAAAAACATAAATAAACCCTAAACCTAATAAGGTAACTACTCATACATAGCTAAGTAAAACATAATCATAAAATAATGCATAAGATAAAGAATAGGGATAAAAAATTAGGGTTCCAATACAAAGCTTGAAAGAACTCTTGATCTTCTCTCCAGAAACTACTATGTTTGTTATGCAAAATCTCTAAACTTGCAAGAAAAGTTCTCTTTGCATAAAACACCAGCAAAGACAATATAAACTAGGTAAAACACTTCTAAGGGCAATCTTGTAATTTCCATGACTTGGACTTCAAGCCGGGTACTTTGTAAAATGGACTTCTGCATGTTGAAACACGTCCAGGGGTAAACAGATATAGATTTGGCAAAGGAGAGATGAAACTATATTTATCGCATTTGAAATTGGATAAATATCTTTGTGAGGACAAACCAGCTATTTCTATTGGTAGCACTGATGTCTTCAATTTATCAAGGGAAGAGGCGTGAATCCATGGTGATTTTACATGTAAATGAGTGATATTAGGCTGAATAATTGACCCTTCTTATGCATTGTATTCTCATGAAAAAAGTTCTAAGGCGCTATGGTTATCTTTGGAGAAAAATTACAAAGCATATGTCATGAGGTGTCAACATTTTACAACTGCCAAAATTTTACATTTCCAAATGATGGACTCTAGGTCTATTGTTCAACACATTGACCAATTTCATTCAATTTGCTACGATTTGACTTCACATGGTATTTAACTTTGCCATACTTTTATTGTAAATTGTTTGATCGAGAAGCTTCATGCGAGTTTGGTGAATTTCGGGACTTATTTGAGGCGAAATCGAGGTGGGTTAACGTCTTTAAATGATATACTCAGCATGATAAAGTTTCAAGATCTAAACAAGAACCTCGCGAAAAAGTCAATCGTGTTCCATTCCACAGGGGAATTTACAAGTCAGCACCAAAATGTCCAAATCAGTGTTGAAAAGACCGGGCTCCACTGATAATAGGTCGAAAGCAACTTGTCACAAATGTGAAAACATTACTATGTTTAATACGATCTAAACTTCTATTATAAACTTCTATTTTGTTGCTTTTTTCATTTAATCTTTATTATCTAATAACAATTGCTTCTTTTTATAATTTGTTATTGTTTCATATTTACGACATTATAAACACCAATGTTTATTACATGTAATTGTTTAGTATTAACTTCTATTCGATTTGTTTAGAAAATAGTAGGAAATTAAAATCATATGATATACTGCATATACAATCAAACATATAGTATTCTCCCAGACTCTAAATGTTTGTTGATCCTTTACATAGTTTTGTATTTCAACAAAAAACTAAGATTTGGGTGTACAATTTATATATTAGACGGCTTGATTATATGGGTTGAGTATCAAATATCTTTTCTAAACTTAAGTCTTATGTATTTGTTCCAATTTGTTGCTAATACTTTTTATTGTCAATAATGATTTTCTTATCTTGTAATAGTTCTATTAGTTTCTGATTATTTATAATGGTTTCATATTTTCAACATTAAAAATACAACAAGCATTCGTTTTATTTGGAAATGAGTAGGAAATTTTAATATTGTGATAGTAAAAAAAGTAAGGAATCAATAACATCAATCATACCAAAAAAAGTATACAGACAGACTAAAAATGTTAGTTGACCCTTTAAATAGTTTCAAATTTTAACAGTAAACAAAAATATGGTGTATTTTTTTTTTAATATTAGACGGCTTTATTATATATAGGGGGTTGCGAGTAGTCATATTTTGTCTCCATAAAACTTTCATAAACTCCATGGTTTCATATTATTTTTGAGACACTTTATTATGTTCATATAAAAATATCATATATCTTTTCTAAACTTAACTTTTCTGTTAATTTCTGTTTATAACATTATATGAATGTTAATATTTGGTATTTTTAACATAAACATTACATTCATCAACTGACATATTTAAAAAGTTCATTTTACTATCGTTTTCTTGACTGTATATGCATTTGTAAAAATCTAATTCAGTGGGGCTACCAAAATATGGTTTTTCGTAATATGTTTTTTTTGGAAATGAGTAGGAAACTAATGGTTTTGGATTTCGACAGTAAACGAAGATTTATTATATTTTTTAATATCAACAACTTTATTATATATGGGGTTCATAGTAGTTAGTTGACAGCGTGCGAATTAAGGTTTATATTAAAGCAGACAAACTATCAAATTAACCCTACGAACTAGTCTTGCCAAGAGAGGTCTAATTGTAGTACTTAGGGATCAAATTCATAGAGAGTGATGGCACAAAAATAGATTTTTGAGTTCTAAAAGTTAAGCTAGGCAAGCTATAAATAGGAGGTATGTGTGAGGATTTTATTCCAAAAAGGAAATTGTCTAAATAAGTTAACTGATTCAAATATGGAAAAGATAGATCTAAGGTTTCAGGGAAGTGAATTATAGTTGATAGGATGCAGGGAATTATTGATATGCAAGGATTTTAATCACAATCCGACTCCCTCTCGTTCCAACTCTCGTATGCCAACAAATGAGTCGGCCGTCAATTGACGGCTAAGGCTGAGTGTCAATCGATGGTAATTGGAAACAAGTTCGTTCACTAGGTATATTGAACCAGTTCTCGCATGTATTTAACAAGCTAACTCAATTGAACTAATTTTGGACAAAACTTACTTTCATAGTTGTCTATGTCCTAAATTCAGGTTTCTAGTTAGCTACTCTAGAACCCAAGCATTAATCACAATTCCAAAGATGAATATCTCTTCATGTTAGCAATCCTATTTTTGGGCTAATTCACCAATACCATAATGAATTCTAAATCTAAGGAGAGAATTACTCAAATATAATCATAGAAAGCATGATAAACTGAATAATAAAATGCATATAATAGATAATGGGGTTTCAATACAAATCTCTGAAGGAGTTCAGTTCTACTCCCCCAAATTGTTCAGGGACATTCTTGTAATTTGTCTTGACTTGGGATTGAAGTCGGCCAATGACTCTGCGATTAGACCATCGATCGATAGCAAGTGTGCACCGTCGATCGGTGGTCAGGCTTGACATCGACTATGACTTAGCTGATTGTGAACATCTACTGGATATCTTCTCTAAATGCTCTAACAAGCTACATTATCTCCATAATGCTCCAAAAAGTACATTGACCAGAAAAGACTCTAAAATACAACCTAGACATACATAGCATACTCCAAATAGGGTCCAAATAATAGTCTTAGACTGGTAAATAACAAGGTATATCAACTCCCTCAGACTTAACATTTTGCTTCTCCTCAAGTTAAACAAAAGTAGCCTGTGAAAGAGGTTTGAAAAGCGGAGACTCACATAATACATAAGCATGACTATCACCCTACTATATCGCAGCCACATCAAATGCTAATCAAAGAGAAACTTTATATGTCTTATCCTAGTATAACAACAAAATCCATTCTAGCAGCAACTCAACAAATATTAATCTGACTCACCCCTCGACTGATCTCATTTCTTTGCATAAAATAAAGTGCATGCTTTTACCTTGGGAGCATCGATCAAAGGACACATGGACTCAACTCCTGCAAACTTGCACGTATAGGTATAAAGCATTTCTTGATCCCTCTCTTTCCTCTTTTCTCTCAAAATCTTTTAAATCTCAAATTCAATGGACAATGATGTTGTTATAGTCCATCTTGCCATCTAATTTTTTATTATTATTATTTTTTAATACAAAATTGTAGGCGAATAATGGGGTCATCGGTAATGTACTTACCTCTCGTTTCCAACAATGTGTGATCATTCCTTTGAATTAGAATAATGGGGTCATTGCTATCCCTCAGCATCTCAGGAAATCATCTCAATCTTTTCTATTATAGATCCTGAAGAGAAAGAGAGAAAGAAAATCAGAAATAACAGACTAGTACTTTACAGACTTGCAGAAGGCGTCCTATCCAATGTATACCCAGCCCAAAAGCAAGAAAAGTAGTCAATATTAGGTTGGAGATCAGCTTTACTTCCTTCAAACTTCCTTATTAAGTTGATCTAATGGCAGGATGATCTAATGGCAGGATGATCCACTTTGGCATATCTAGTAATCTCTGCAATCAACATGTCTAAGAATGGTGCTAATGTATGGTTATTCAATAAAAAATTTCTGATCATAATCCCCTTCTTGACTCTATAAAAACAATTTGAAAAACATAATAGATAAAAGCTCAAAATAGATAAAAGCATCAAAATAGATAAAAGCATCAACGAACCTCCCTCATACTTGAATAACACTGTCCGCAGTGACATCTAGTCAGAATTGGTTAATAAAAACTAAATCATAAGTAAAAGGTTGATAGAAAGTCGAGGTTACCAAAATCCGTAAGGGGTGCCGACCGATGGTGAATGGTGGGTGTCGACCGATGGTAAACCATCCAAGCCGTCGACCGATGGTAAGGTGGTGGTGTCGACTGATGGTGGTTTCGAACTTTTGTACTCCTCCTTTGAAAACCTAAAGTAATTAGATAAAAACTATAATCAATAACTAGATAATGAAAAATCAAATTAAAACTTACTAAATAGTGGGTTGCCTCCCCCCTCAGCGCTTGGTTATAGTATTAAGCTCGACGTTGTGAATTCTAGACTAGAAAGGTGAGTCATAGAACCAATGTGGAAAGAAAGTATCCACATATTCACTCCTCGTCCCAAACCATGCACTGATAAAGCCTTTTGCAGCCTCATTTGCTTTAACATGCTGATTTTCCATCTTCCTCTTAGTAAATGACAATCTGCCAATCATGTCTTCAATTGCTTGAATGCGTTTCGTCAGCATGTTAAGTTTGGTATATGTGGGCTCTGAAATATCCTCTAAACTCTGGTTGATACTTTCCTTCATTATGTTCTGAGAAAGGTAAAATCCTTCGATCTTGTCTTGTAATGAGTCCTCTGTTACCAGTCTCTGCCCAGAGGCTGCGTCATGACTATCGATCGATGGCCAACTGTTGCCTTCGATCGATGTTGATTTGAATTCCTCACTCGATGTTTGATTTCTGAAGAGATTCTCTGATCCGTTGGCCATAACGAGTATGTCTACGATATCGTTCTTGGACACATTGAGAATCCTTTAATCTGTTGCCCGTGCATATCCATCGGGGTCTGTCATGATTCCAAACTCATCTGGTCTGATGTAGCCATAATCGTCACCGTATCTTGTCGGGTTGTCGTCGATCGATGGTAAAGATCCACCGTCGAACGATATTGCATTCCAACTTCCATAGGATCCCATGAAGTTTCTAGTCTCCTTGAGTGCAAAGGCATGGTACTCGACTGCTTCTTCTTCAAGGTAAAACTCATCGTACTCTTGATTGTCAGGTTCTGGCATCCACTCACGGTATTATTTCCCTATGTAGACTATCTTTACTTGACTATCTTTGTCGTTCTGATCTGGGGCATAACTGTCAACCGATGGTGGGTCCTTAGCGTCGATCGATGCCAAAGGGTGGGATCCGTGCTGGTTCTGGTTGAAGGGACCGTCGACCGATGCAAAGGGTTGGGTGTCATCGATGTTGTGTCCACATGCTCATTGTCTTGAGTGTATTTGCAAAAGCATGTAGCAATCAAACCTTGATCATCACCCAATTCTATCTGAGTAGCCTTGTTCTTGTCTTTAACAGGTTCATAGAAAATGTATGGATCAATCAAAGATAAATACAACTTGTTTGTCTTCATGTCGGATATAGCTCTCATTGTTGCCATGAAAGCTTTTCCAAGGAGCAAGGAAGAGTTACAATCAATCTTTATATCCATCACATGGAAGTCTACTTGAACCAAGGCGTTGCGAATCTGCACTGATACGTCTCTTGCTATCCCTCCTCAGTTCACTTTGGAGCAATCCACAAAGGTGAATGAATCACTAGAAGGCTCCACTTTTAGGTTTAGCCTCTCTGCCATCACTCTAGGCATGATGCTAATTGCTGATCCAGTATCGCAGAGGGCGTTAAGATACTTATGACCTTTGACAAAACATGGAACACAAATTTCCTAGGGTCACTTTACTTCTTGAGAGTATTCCTCTGCTTCATCCTCTCTATGAGGTCATTGAACATGCACTCTATGTCCTTTTCTGTTTCCTTTTATTCCATGAAAATATCCACAATCTGTGAGTATAATATTCTTCATCAAACGGAGTATCTAAAGACATTTTAAAAACTCTTTTGGCAAATCCATCCATCTCTTTGCCAGTTACTTCTCTACGAAGATGTTTAGGAATCTTTTGCTTCCTTCTAGAGTGTCTTTCTGTTGTCATGGGTTCAGGTGTATTGGAATTTTGTTCCTGATTCTCCACCCTCGAAGGTCTGACAAATAAGCTGGCACTCAAACTTGGTAACTGAATCGGCTATGTTGTTGGGGGATGTTGATCGATGCTTGCTTCTCGACGTCGATCAACATTGAAATATTCACACAAGGAAACCGATTCTGCAGGTTCTGTCAATCGACGATCTGGCTCGGGTGTCGATCGACACCAATGCGAACTGCCGGAAGACATGGCACTCTCTACACGAAAATCTCCTTCTTGTAGTTGTTCTCTCTTCACCTCTTGCCGAAAGTCTTCACCTATCAATGCATTGACGTGGTGCTTCTGACAAGTTTCCTCTTTCTCCTTAATCAAGGCCTCATGTCTCTGAATGGCCTCACTTGTTTGGACCACTTGATTCTCCAACTTCTTTACATGAGTGTTGAGGTTCTCAAACTTGGTGTTGATGTACATCAAGTTTATCTTCCCATTGAAGTTCACACTCATCTGTTGCTGCTGTTCCAGTATCGTCACAACCATAGCTTCCAATATACTCTCCTGAGCCTTCTGCTACTGCAAATTCTGATTGTAGTTACTCTTGTTGCCACCATAAGAGTTCTTGTTGTAGCATGGATTTCTTGGTCTCAGATAACCGTTTCCATCAACAAAAATCACATCCTTTTCCTCGTCTTCTTCTTCCAGGGCTTTCACTTCTTGCTTTTTGAGAAATCTCTGAACACTATCCAACTTTGCCTTGACTTCATCTATCTGGTCCTTGCTTAGAAATGGAGGTGATTTCTTCCTCTCATAGTCAGTATTCTTGGTGCTATTGCTAGACGCCAAGTTTCCAATAATCCTTGTTTCTTATTCTCGACTCCTATTGATGAAATTTCCTTCACTAGTTGTGTCTAAAGCCATCTGGTACTGCAGATCAATACCTCCGAAGAAAGTGCTAAGTAGCTGCACTTCATTGAAACCGTGGTGTGGGCAGTCTCTCGGTAGGACTTGAATCTGAACCAAAAGCTTATGAATGATTCCCCAAGCTCTTGTGTGAATGTAACGATCTTGGTTCTCAAGTCTTCTGCTCACGCATCATCAAAGAAATTGCATAGAAATGCATTCTTGATGTTTGTCCAGGATGTTAGAGATCCTGGTGATAGTTGCTTAAGCCAATGTGAAGCATCTCCAACAAGTGAGTACTTGAAGAGCTTACAGAATAAATAGTCTTTAGGGACTCCATTGGCCTTAATAGCAGAAACTAGATCCTCAAATCACTCCAGGTGATCCATCGGATGCTCATGTCACAATCCATGGTAGGGTTTTTGCGCAATTAGTGCAAAAAAGGACAATTTGATCTCAAAATCATTCCTCTGTAAAGCTGGAGGACGAATAATAGATCTATTAGCATTGAAATGGTCTGGACGATTGTAGTCTGCCAGTGTTCATTAAGTAGCTTGGGCGGCAGCTTCAGGTTGAGTTAATGCAGCGTCTTCTTCTGGTTCATGGATTACAGCTCCATGTTCGTCAATACTCTGACATGTTGCATTACGCAGATGACCTTTAATGTCTACATGTCTCTTCTCTCTTCTCAAACCACAACCAAAGTCTCAACCATCTTTCGCGAGCTACCGCTGATCAATGCAGGTGGGTATTGTTGATCGATGTGGATGCGTGAGTGTCGATCGGCAGTTGAGTGCTACTGTTGATCGATGCTAGTCGCGTCTGTTTGCGGATTGAACGTTCGATTGCAACGGGTCTGAGAAGAGTAATTCATTGTTCTTTTGGCTTTTAGTACTATTGGACATGCACCTAAAAGACAAGAAAAAGAAATTGTCAGTAACTTGCAATAAAAGAAAAAGCCTAGACTAAACCCTAGAAAATAAGTCTAATGGCGATCCTTGCTCCCCGGCAACGGTGCCAAATTTGACAGTGTGCGGATTAAGGTTTATATTAAAGCAGACAATCTATCAAATTAACCCTACAAACTACTCTTGCCAAGAGAAGTATACTTTTTTAGGGATCAAATCCACAGAGAGCGAGGGCACACAATAAACTTCTGAGTTATAAAAGTTAAGCTAGCCAAGCTATAAATAAGAGGTTTGTGTGAGGATTTTATTCCAAAAAGAAAATTGTCTAAATAAGTTAACTGGTTCAAATATGGAAAAGATAAATCTAGGGTTTCAGGCAAGTGAATTATAGTGGATAAGATGTAGGGAATTATTGATATGCAAGGACCTTAATCACAATCTGACCCCCTCTCGTTCCAACTCTCGTATGCGAACATAAGAGTCGACGGTCGATCGACAATTAAGGCCGAGTGTCGATCGATGATTATCGAACAAGAAGTTCGTTCCAACTCTCATATGCGAATAGAGGAGTCGACCGTCGATCGATGGTTAAGGCCGAGTGTCAATCGATGGTTATCGAACATGAAGTTCGTCTGCTAGGTTAATTAAACCAACTCTCACATGTATCTAACAACCTAACTCAATGGAATTAATTATGGCACAAAACCTAAATTCAGGTTTCTAGTTAGCTACTCTAGAACACAAGCATTAAACATAATATCAAAGATGAATATCTCTTCATCCTAGCAATCCTATTTTTGGGTTAATTCATCAATACCATAATGAACCATAAATCTAATAAGAGAATTACTCAGATATAATCATAGAAAACATAATAAACTGAATAATAAAATGTATAGAATAGATAATAGAGTTCCAATACAAATCTCTGAAGGAGTTTAGATATTCTACCCAAAACTTACTAAGAAAACTAAAAGTTGTAAATAATACTTTTTATTAAATCTCTGTGTTTTTGCCTCAACATTGGCAGAACCTTTATATACTAGGTCAAAATTCGTTCAAGGGTATTCTTGTAATTTTTCTTGACTTGGGCTTGAAGTCGGCCAATGATTCTGCGAGTACACCGTCGATCGACATCAAGTGTGCACCGTCGATCGATGGTCAGGCTTGACATCGACTCTGACATAGCTGATTGTGAATAACTACTGAATAACTTCTCTGAATGCTCTAACAAGCTCCATTATCCCCATAATGCCCCAAAACGTACCTTGACCTAAAGACTATAAAATACAATCTAGACATACATATCAGACTTTAAATAGAATATAAATGATAGTCTTAAACTCGTAAATAACAATGTTTATCATTAGTCCCCGTAAAACTTTCATAAGATCCACGGTTTCATATTCTTACTACGAAGTTTTATTTTTATCATAATAGAAATATCATATATTTTTCTAAACTTTAGTCATCTATCAATTGAGGTTTATAACATTCTATGAATGTTAATGTAAGGTACTTCAAAATCTTACTGATAACATAAAAAATACCTTCCTTAACTGATATACATGTATCTTGACGAATTTGATTTTTACAAGTTCATGTTATAGTCATTTTATTGCCTGTTTATTAATTTGTAAAAATTGAATTCTGTTGAGTAACCAAAATTTATTTTTTCGTGTTATCACCAGAAATACTTATAATCGACTACATATTTCTTATATAAGAAGTGATAGTCAGATTTATTTTGTAGAACACATTATATCTGTAAATTATAATTATGAATTATAATGCTTGATAATTCGTGTATATGTTTTTTTCTTCTTATCCTGATATTCATTTTACTTCGACGGGTTTGCTTTCTACAATTTCATGTTTTATTCGTTTTATCTAGTGATCATGTATTCTTAGAAGTCGAACTCCGTAGAGTTACAATATTATAGTTATATATATATATATATATATATTAAAAATTTGACTCACCATTATTTCTACTTCCAAATGGTTGATTCTAAACCTATTGTCCAACAAACTGATCAATTCACTCAATCTGCGTCAATTTAAATTAATAAGGTATTTCTTTTTGCAATAATTTTATTATAAATTATTTGATCGAGAATCTTCCTGCGAATTGGGTGAATTTCAGAACTTATTTAAGGCATATTCGAGGTATGTTAACGTCTTTGGATGATATACTCAGCAAGAATAAAATATATAAAGGAACTTTAGTTTACTTAGTATCAGAAATGGATATACGTCAATGTTACTGTATTATAAATAAATATCTACATTCATACATGAACACTTATTTTTAACCTAATTTGTTAATCACACCCTCCTAGAAATTATATATAAACACCATAGAAACCACATAGCAAGCAAAAAATAGAAGAATTTAGTAAAATACTATTGACAACTTAGAAAAGTTAAATTCGACAGAAACATATTGGATTATCCGTGTAAATATTAAAAGTATATGTAAAGAACATATCATTCACCAGGGTGCAACACTTAATATGGCGTTGATCGACGAACAGATACATGTAATTGAAAGTAATCTATACTTCTCTTCTATATATTGAATACAAATGATTGAGTTTTTTTAAGAGGCTTAAAATTCAAGCAAGAGTGAGAAACAAATCCATTCGTCGGTACAAATCTCATATAATGGAAGGAACTTAGGTATAGATTGAAGATTTTTGTCTTGTCGCTAAACATATGGATACATACCTTTTATTGTTCAATTTATGATTTCTACTACAATCAAGAGAATCAAATTCATGGAAGTTTAATTATTCACAGTAAGCTTTAAGTTAATTTTAGTTCTGTTACATGTCCTCTCATATTTTTTTTATATTTTTGCAGTAACAAAAAAAAAATAGTGGGAAGAGGTTGATAAATCATTCGAAAATTAAATTTGAGAATTGTATAAATTCATGTAATTTTCTTTAATAATGTAATTTGTTAACATTTTAGACTAATTAATAAATTCTATTATTTGATTTATGTAAGGATCTCTCAATTTTATTGGATGGTAATTATGTATCACTGAAATGTAATATTATACTATTTTCCCAAATATTCCGCATATATAGTATTTATTATTATTATGATACATTGCATAGTTATTGAGGTTTGTTATTAGTTAGAGAGAGAGAGAAAGAGAGAGAGAGAAATACAAAACCTAAATGAATGAGATAGAGAGATATACACAGAAAGACAAAGTGAGTGTGGAAGAATTTGGTTGTACTTTTTTTTCACAAAAATTCAAAGATAAATCTTAGTACGAGTTCTCGAAAGGCGAGTTGGTAGTGTCCATCCAATGGGGAACATACGTGCTGACATAAGAGAAAACATGCTTCCTTATTCGCGCTTGTCTTGCAAGGAAGTCCGCTTCGGTATTGTTAGTTCTGGCCTCAAAGACCAATTTGGCGCCGGGGAAATTCTCCCAAAGAGCTGTGAATTCACTCAGTTCAGGTGCAAAGGCCGTCCACTCTTGGGGCGTGTCGATCATTTTGACCAATTCTTGGGAGTCAGTAACAAAGTGATCACAATAACGCTCATAGTGGGATAAGCATTTTAAGGCCCAAATGAAACTCTTAAGTTCCGCATGTAGCGGTGAAATTTCTTTATGGCTACCTTGTAGTCCAAATAGATCGATTGTTCCATCTTGTAGATGTAAAATCCAGCCCCCTCCACTTGTGGTTTCATCGTGTTTCCATGATCCATCGACTCGGCAGGTGGAAATAGGGGACACAGGAAGAGTTCCTGGTACGATTGCCGGTGTGGTCTCCTTAGGGTCCTCCTCTTGGTTGGCAGTGAACCAAGCATTGCATTTTTTAAGAGCAAGTGGTCTCCTTAGGGCATCTTTTCACATCATGGGACATTCTGTTGCAGATGAAGCAGAATTTCTGCAACTTATCATACTTGAAGGTGACAATTACCTCATCACCAGTTGAAGAGAATTGTACACGACGTTCGAACTGAAATGGCTTATCGAATTCAAGCGAGACTCTGACTTTGGCATGTTTGACATCCCATCTTATCAGTTCACCAAGTTTCTCGCTGATACCCTTAACGATTTCTTCCTTGTGGTAATGTTCTGGGATTCCCTCGATGAAAATCTAGAACACCATGGTAGCTGGGAAGTCGGTTCTAACGCTCAGAACCCATTGTTCCAAAGGGAACATCCACTGGTCGAAGTGATAAGGTCTTCTCTCTAGCACCGTCTAGAGGTCCTCCTCCGTATTAAAGTGGAAGTTGAATTTTCCTCTTCCGGCTTCGATTCCATGTACACGACCTTCCAGTTGCCATGTCTGGGGCATGAGAGCGAGTAACACTCTCACTCTGTGTGCTTGCATATCAGTGTTAAACACGCGGCTGACCAGGGTTAAATCATACGCCGCGAGTAGGTCGGAGTTATTGAAAGCTCCGATGACAATCAATTCGAGGTTCAGAGCTGAGCTCCTTTTCATCGCGACTCGATCGGCCTAGAGACACATCTTTGGGGGATCTTGGGTTGTAAAGGCTGAAGCTTTCTGTAGTATGGTAGAGTTCGTGTAGGAGACAGAGTGATCGCTTCTTTCCCTTCTACTCTCCCTATAAATAGATGTGATAAGCTTATCTCTCCTTGGGCTGTCAAATCTTCATGATTAGAAAGAATTTTTCCTTGATTTAAGCTGATAGAGATCATCTAGCGTAGATTGCGTTCTATTTCGGATCTCAGATTTTCCTTTCCCGGAGAAGATTGCTTGATTGAAGGGATCGAAATCTCTTGATATATGATTAGGGAAAGATCTCCGTGACGATGCTCTGTTTTTAAGGTTCTTTCCATACCGAGGTACAGAGAATCTTTGTTACACACTACATTTATTATTAATAATAAAATCTTTGAAATCACTTAATATTCTTTCTTCGACTATATAAGATTAATATTTTAACTTGATTAATACTTAATTATTTTATTTATTAGTATTTAACTTTTTATATTTACAAGATATTATTTAGGATATCAATACAATATATATAGAAATTATCTTTTATATTTCTAAAAGACATAAAATATAGCCTTTTCAGATAATACACAATATATATATATATATAAGAATTAACTTTTTAATATATTTTTAGTTTTTGCTAATTTTTATTAATTCAAATTTTAATGGAATATATGATTTAATAAATTTAAATTTCTTTTTTGATCATTTCTTTATAAAGTTTATAATCATTAATCCAATATAATAAATTCATTAAGGTAACAACGATGTGTAATTTTAATCTGAGAAAAAAATATTTCACAAATAATAGTATATATAAATATAAAATGTGACTCTTATGTGTAATTTTCTTTTTAGTTTAGTGGCTCGTTCCAAGATCATTCATTGAAGAGAAAAGAGTCCCGTGGCCGCTAGGACTTGTCCCAAAACTTTTAATGGCGTCGCTTCTTTCTCCTTCCTCTCTCTTATCTCTTCAACCACCTTACTCTCATTCGTCGTTGCAGCTCCAATGTCTGAAAAGGGGAGTTTACGCACCTCCTTCCCTCGTTCGAGATTCATTGTCGCCGTCTCTCTCTTCCTCCAATTTGATTCCCCAGGTGGTTGTCACCCGAGAAAGTGGCAAGAACAAACAAATTATCAAAGCCTTGGTATGCATTTCACTCTCCTCGATTTATGTATTCGTTCGCCGATTAGCTAATAGAGTTTGTTTTTTGTTTTATTCACTGTACGGTAAAATTGCAGGAGAAGCGTGGGATTTCATCTTTAGAGCTCCCACTGATTCAACATGCTCGGGGACCTGATTTCGATCGCCTTGCTTCTGTACTAAGTGGTTGACTTCTTACTTTAACACAATTCATGATTTTATAGAAACCTCTACCTTTTTGCAGTCAATTACATGTCTTTGTTTACTCAAATTTAATATATGTTAAGGTTCCACTTGAAGATTTTTTGGTATCCTCATATGTATACATTTTCATTTGCTAGATAAGAGCTTTGACTGGATCATCATAACCTCTCCAGAGGCAGCTTCTGTCTTTCTCGAGGCTTGGAAGTAAGCCTTGCTTCTTGCACTTTTGCTTTGAGAGGTTCTATCTCTTTCAGTCTGTAATCTATTTTCAGAATGTGAAACTGTTTTCTCTAATCTTAAAACTTTGTGGACAAAAGTTCGCTAGTGAGTGCACTCCCCGATTATGTAGGAAATGAGACTAGTCTTGGTCTTCATTTTGTTATTAAGATATTTATGCAAGCTTCATGCATATTACTGACACAGTTCTGTAGTGTACATACAAATTCAGGAGCATTTTTGTAAGTTTGAACATTTGTCCTCATTATCCTTTTCCCCTTCGTCTCAATTCCTTAGGGCAGCTAGCTCTCCAAAAGTGAAAGTAGGTGTAGTGGGAGCTGGAACAGCCCGCATATTTGAAGAGGCAGGACAAGCTGCAGAAGGAGCGGTTCATATTGCCTTTACACCATCTAAAGGTTCCATAACTTTATATTCAGATGTACTCCGTTTCTATTCAATTCATTTATCTGCAATCTGTGTATCTTCAAACATCTAATAAATGTACATTACATTGTCATCATTTAATATTGTTCTTTGGCGTGACTGTGGAGGATGTCACCTATGCCCTTGTCATTGTTTGTTCATAGGAACCAAAGAACATATTTAGCTTTCGGAGTTGATAATTTACTAATGGTCCAAACTTAACTTTATCTTCTATAGCATGTCTCCCATCAATGTTTATGTTTTCTAAATAGGGTTGTGTCTATCAACTCAGTATATATGTACATATTTGTTAAACTTTGCTTGTTCTTTCTCTTTGTTTCCATTTTTTCAGCAACTGGTAAAGTCTTGGCTTCAGAGCTTCCACAGAATGTGGGCAAAAGTTCATCTGTCTTATACCCGGCTTCTATAAAAGCAAGCAATGAGATTGTTATGTGGTTTGATTTCTTAATTCGGTTGAGCTTACTGTGTTATCCATATTGAATTCAAATATTGGGACTGAATAATGAAAATAGAATAGACTAGGGAGCAGTTGGAGAATACCTGTTATGAAACTTGTATCAATAAAAGACAAATAAGGAATAATAAAAAGTACTGTTAATATTGCAAGATCACGGATACAAGAGAACACCTGAGAGACCCTCTCTTCACCCTTACACCAGATGATCATACAAATGATGAGAAAACAGTAACCACGTACTATGTACTAATTATACTACTCCTAGGCTTTGCACACTCGCTTAGCCTCAACCAACACCTCATGTGCGGTTGTCTACTTCCTACTTGCCAGTTGTGTCCACACACACAACTCATGACGAACACCCGATGTGCTTCTGTCTTCTTTTGGTAAACAGACCGTTACCGTTATTCGTTCCTACTTTCTCTCCAAGTAATCAACTCCTCCAGTCTCACTTCCTCTTACCGGCCCAAACGTGATGGTCTTAAGCCTTTTCACTTGCTGTGGCTTTCCTCCTTTGGTATTGATGGACAATGGGCGGATGATAGTCCTTTTACGTAACAATACTCGGCCCATTGAGATTGACCTTGTCCTCAAAGTCAAAGGCCGGAAACAACTTCTGAAACTTCTCTTTATCCTCCCACGTACAATCATAAGATGGTAACCCTTTCCACTTGACCAGTAATTCTTCCTTCTTAGAACTTCCCACATTTCTAGTCTGTAACACTCTCTCCGGCTCTGCTTCCAACACTCCTTCAACAGTGAGTTGAGGAGGAAGAGAGCTGATGGTGTCGGATTCTCCTGTGGCTTTCTTCAACTGAGAGACGTGAAAGGTGTTGTGGATTTTTGCCTCTGCATTCAATCTGTAAGCTACCTGACCAATCCTAGCTTCCACTTCAAAGGGTCTATAGAATCTTGCAGATAATTTCTCATTTGCACGTCGTGCTAAGGTCTGTTTACGATAAGGTCGTAATTTAAGGTAGACCATATCGCCTATGCTGAACGTCACCTCTCTGCGCGACTTATCTGCTTTCTCCTTCATTATCTGTTGAGCTCTGTGGAGATGCTCGCGGAGGAGGACCAGTGTTGTATCCCGCTCCAACAATTGTGCTTCCAGGTCAGCATTTGCGGTGGAACCTGTTTCATACTTTATCATTGCTGGCGGATCTCTTCCATACAATCCCTTGAAGGGAGACATGTTGATAGAAGAGTGGTGCGATGTGTTGTAACTGAACTCGGCCCACGGTAAGAACTGCACCCAAGTCTTTGGTTTCTCACTGGCAAAGCACCTCAAATAAGTTCCCATGCCTCTGTTGGTCACCTCAGTCTGCCCATCCGACTGAGGGTGATATGCCGTAATGAAGCACAAACTTGTTCCAGCCAAACAAAACAAATCCTTCCAAAAACAGCTCGTGAACACTCGATCCCTATCTGATACAATTGTTAGAGGAAACCCATGGAGTTGGATGATCTCTTGTACGAAGATGACTGCCAAATCAACAGAACTGAAGGGGCGCTTCAGAGCAATGAAGTGTCCATACTTTGTCAACCTGTCTACGACCACCATGACTGCATTAAACCCTCTGGAACGTGGTAACCCTTCGAAAAAGTCCATGGAAATGTCTTCCCAAACCTTTTCAGGGATATGTAGTGGTTGTAGCAGTCCTCCTGGTGCCAACGTGGAGTACTTGTGGCGTTGACAAATATGATAGGAAGCCACATACCTCCTAATATTCGACATCATCCATGTCCAATAAAATATCTCAGCAACCCTCTTCTGCGTCTTAATTATCCCTCCGTGAGCCCCTCTCTTTACATCATGTAGTTCCTTCAGAATTAGAACAATCAATGGCGACTGCCTTGGTACCGCTAGCTTCCCTTTTCTGAGTAACTTCCCCTGAACCATCGAATAGTCTGGATGAGACGATCGATTTTTCTGATGTTTCGAGATAATCTTTTGCAGCTCGCTATCCATGTCAACTTCTCCCATTACTTCCTCCAGCTGAATCGCAGTTGGTACTGTGACTGCTCCTATTTCCACCTCCACAGTCTTTCTGGATAAGGCGTCTGCTGCTTTATTTTCTAGACCCGGCCGATAGTGGATGGTGAAATTGAACCCCAAAAGTTTGGTGAGCCAGCGCTGATACTCCATATTAACCTCCCTCTGCTCCAGCAAGAACTTAAGACTCTTCTGATCTGTCTTCACCACGAATTTCCTTCCCACCAGGTAATGCCTCCATTTCTGAATGGCAAATACTATAGCCATTAGCTCCCTTTCGTAGACTGACTTCAACTTCAGGCGATCTGTTAGGGCCTGACTATAGTAGGCGATTGGCCTTTGGTGTTGCATAAGGACCGCCCCCAAGCCTATTGCAGACATATCAGATTCGACTTCGAAGAGCGCCGTGAAGTCGGGTAAGGCAAGAACAGGTACGGTTGTCATTGCTGTTTTCAACTCTTCAAAAGCCAATGTAGCTTATGGGCTCCACACAAACTTGTCTTTCTTCAGTAGCGTCGTCAGCGGTTTCGCTATGTGACCATACCCCTATACAAACTTACGGTAGTACCCGGTGAGACCTAGGAACTCCTCAAATCCTTCACATTCCTTGGTTGATTCCACTCACTCATAGCTCGTATTTTTTCTGGGTCCGCTGCAACCCCTTGTGCCGATATCACATGCCCCAGATACTCTATCTTTCTGTTCCCAAACTGACACTTCTTCATGTTCGCTTATAGCTGGTGTTGGCTCAACAACTCGAGAACCTCTGCCAAATGTTGTTTGTGATCTATTTCAGTGCGGCTGTAGACTAGGATATCGTCAAAGAACACCAGTACTGACTTGCGCAGGAGTGGTCTGAAAATCTCGTTCATAAGAGACTGAAACTTCGCTGGCGCGTTTGATAATCCAAACGGCATTACGAGGAATTTGTAATGCCCATCGTGTGTGCGGAAGGCTGCTTGGGCACATCCTCAGCTCTCACTAGTATTTGATGATAACCGGACCGTAGGTCGAGCTTGGAAAATATCTTTGCCCTGTGGAGTTCGTCTAGCAATTGATCAATCATCGGTATCGGAAACTTATCGGCAATAGTGACCTGGTTCAGGAATCTGTAGTTGACACAGAAACACCAACTTCCAACCTTCTTACGGACCAACAAGACTGGAATGGAGAAGGGACTGCTTCTTTCCTGAATGATCCCTGCAGCCAGCATTGCCTCTACTTGTTTCTAGATCTCCTCTTTCTGCATCTGTGGGTATCTGAAAGGAGGAACACTTACCTGTTTAGCCCCAGCTTCCAACACTATGGAGTGCTCCTTACCCCTCGATGGTGGGAGGCCCGTCGGTTCCTGAAACACCTCAGTGTACTTCTCCAAAACTGTTACCCACTGTGGCGGAACCTCCTTTTGGCTTAACGTAGACGTATGCAACCCCCCACACTCCACTAGTATCCCTTCTTCTTCTTTCTCCCAAGTGTTTAATAGTGCTTTTAAGGACACAGGGGCCGAGTGAAGACTGGGATCACCTTGTAGGGTGACCACGTCTTTTCCCAATTTAACTCGCATCCATTGGAGGTTCCAGTTCACTTCCATGTCACCTAGGGTATCTAACCACTGCACGCCTAGGATTACATCAGCGATCCCAAGCTCCAAGGGCAGGAAGCTCGTTTCGATGATGCAATCCTTCAACTTCAACTCCACACCCATGAAAACTCCCTTTCCTTTCATCGTCAATCCTCCTGCCACCAAGACTCCATACTGCAGGGTTGCCTGAGCTTGTAACCCCATATGACGCGCTAGCTTCTCCGAAAGGAAATTTTGGGAAGCGCCGCTGTCAATCAGTACCACCACCTCCGTGTCGCCTATCTTCCCCCTGACTTTCATCGTTTTTGGAGAGGACAACCGTACTACAGAATTGATCGAAATATCTGCTACCTCTATCTCTATCGGAAGCCCATTCTCCTCTAGGTCAGACTGGTCTTCTGTGATTTCCACCTCTGTTCCGTCTTCTAAGAACATAAGTAAGGTGAGCTCTGACTTTGGACAGACGTTATTGGCATTGAATTTACCATCACACCGGAAGGACAACCTTTCTGCTATGTAGCGGTCCATCTCTGCCTGAGTGAGTCGGCAATAAGGAGGCCGAACCCTATTGTGAGCGCCCCCTGTGTTTGTTCTGGTGGGTGGGCTTCGGTTAATTCTTGTCGGTCCATATTGTAGGGACGGGTTATTGGGCCTCGTAATCGCTGACCCTTGTGCTGCCCGTTGGGCCTGATTTGAGTAGTTTGGAGGCCCACAGTCACTCGGGCCTTTTTCGGTTGGTGTTCGGCCCTACGACTGCGACTGCGGATCCACTTCCTACAAGGACCACTCCTCCACACGTTTGGCCATACTTATCATCTGCTCCAGATTCCGTGGTTCAAACATCCTTACTCCGGCGCGTATCTTGGGTTTAAGGCCCAACACGAATGCCATCTCCAACATCGTTTTGGTTACCTCCGGCGCGTTGGATGCCAACGAAACGAACTCCCGACAATATTCTTTGATGGAGCCATTTCGTCGAAGAGAGAGCAGTCTCTCCCCGGCCGTCGTATCCGGTGACGAGGAGAACTGTTCGAGGACCCTAAACTTCATTTGCGCCCAGTTTCGAAATGGGTTCTGATCACGCTCCCATCGGTACCATAGTAGAGCTTCTCCAACAAAACACATCCGTACCGCCCTTAGTTTATCTTCCTCAGAGAACTCGCCCAACTCAAAATACTGGTCCACTCGGAGAACCCAACTGTCGGCGTCATCACCATCGAACAACGGTATCTCCATCCTTCGATGCAGCTGGTGATGATCGGTTGACTGCGTCTCGTACGAGCGATCCGAAGGCACAGAGCGTGCCTGCGGCGGAAGTCGTTGGTCGGTCCCACGCGCCCCTCTAGGATCACCCACCGGTTTAACCCCCTCGTTCTGGGACTTCTCTTCCCCAGACGGTGAGACCGAGCCGATGACCACCCCTCCTGAAGACATCCCTTCGTCGGGAAACATCTTGCCCTTCCCCATCTCCAGAAACCGTTTCCTGGCTTCCTCCTCTTCGACGAACCTTTGCTCCATCTTTTCCAGGATGCCGAGTCGGTCTGTCTGGATCTGCATCTGTTGCTGCATCGTTATCATAGCTTGCTCGATCACAGACATACGTGACATACTCTGCTCCAGTAACGTTGTCTGCGTCGGATCTGTCGTGTCAACTTCCAGTCCCGTCTTTGGGTCAGCTTTTCGCGGTGGCATCTTTCACAGGATCATCTAGTGCTCTGATACCAAGTTGTTATGAAACTTGTATCAATAAAAGACAAATAAGGAATAATAAAAAGTACTGTTAATATTGCAAGACCACAGTTACAAGAGAACACCTGAGAGACCCTCTCTCTACCCTTACACCAGATGATCATACAAATGATGAGAAAACAGTAACCCAGTACTACGTACTACTTATACTACTCCTAGGCTTGGCACACTCGCTTTGCCTCAACCAACACCCCATGTGCGGTTGTCTACTCCCTACTTGCCAGTTGTGTCCACACACACAACTCATGACGAACACCCCATGTGCTTCTGTCTTCTTTTGGTCATCAAGCCGTTACCATTATTCGTTACTACTTCCTCTCCTAGTAATCAACTCCTCCAGTCTCACTTCCTCTTACCGGCCCAAACGTGATGGTCTTAAGCCTTTTTACTTGTTGTGGCCTTCCTCCTTTGGTATTGATGGACAATGGGCGGGTGATAGTCCTCATACGTAACAATACCTTGCTAAGTATTGCATTTAACTAAAATGAAAAATCCTTGATCGAGATGTATAGTTATAATATTTCTATCATTAGGAAATATCATGCTAAGCGGCGTCTAGATTACACGCAATGCCTTTGAGCGGTGCCTTCTCTTAAACCCTAGGTCGCCGTATCAGTTCGTCTTCTCCGCTCGTCCTCCTTGGTGGCCGCTCCTTCTCACGGCCACCGGGGACGGATCCTTAGTCCTGGTCTCTCCATTCCGGCTTCTCTTTTAGTGTAGCCTGTCACATGCCGATTGCAGATTTGGTGCTCTTTGCGGTTTGGTCTGTGCATGGATGGTCCTGGCGTCCAATTCGTGTCTTCCATTCTCTCCTCTGTTCTGTTCTCTTGCCGCCTGATCTGCTGCTTGTGGTGGTTGGACGCCTTAGTTAGTAAGTGCCTCGGTTGTTGAGACAGTGTTGTAGCCTAGTCTGTAGTTGGTAGGGGGGAGCTAGATTAGTGGCGTTCTGGTTTTTCTTTGTTGAAGATGGTTTGCGGTCTGCTCAACTTCTCCCTTCCTCTCTTTTAGTCTGAAAGTCTTCGCTTGTGTTGGTTTCCTTAGCCCTTGGTCAAGCCCAAGTTCTTTTTTGGTCCGGAAAGTTGGGCTTTGTTGCGAGTCTGGCACGAGATGTCAGGTTGAGGATCTGTTGAGGGTGCGGTGTAGCTGCTGGAGGCAGTGCAGGTGTTTTCGCTGAGGCCGCTTCAGTTCTTTCTTCAGCTCTAGTTCGCTGGTTGTTCATTGGTGTTCCTGGTGTTGTTGCTTGGCTGTGTCATTGTGTGCCGTGTGGACTGTACATCTTTCGTGGGTTTTTTCTTTAGCCTCCTATCTCGAGCTTGGTTTCCTGTGCTTGCCTTCTCTCTTCAGATGGTCGGTTCTCTACCATGGTATCACCTCATAGATTCTGGTTTAGGTTGGGAGTTCTTCTGATATCCCCTATTTTTTAGCAATGGTGAGTCTTTTTGGGGTTCTTGATTTGCATTTGGCTTTTCTTCGGTGATAAGGTTAGTGGTGAGGCATGTTTCCCTCGTTCTGCATTATATAGTGGCAGTAAAACCTTTTCTGTCCCTCGTTTTGGTTGTCTGCTGGTTGGGCTCTATTGTTTGGTTCGGGTTGGTGTTCTTTCCTCTGGCATCTAGCTGTATCTTCTAAGCTTCCGGCTGTCAATGGTTTAGGAATTGATTCTTCTCCTTTATTCCTTTCTAGATTTCTACTAGTCTCGGTTTTAGTTTAGATGTTATGTGTTACGTATCTAGATACCTGAGTGTGGGTTTTGGCTGCTCTTTTTGGATTTTAGTTTCTGGGGAATTCTCTTTTTCTGCTATGTATTTCAGTTTGGTGTTCTTTCTTGAAGCAACTTTATCAGATGGAAAAAAATTTCTATCAGTAGGAAATGGATTAGTAAAAGATTATTTTTTGACTTTCGTTTTAAAAGTTGAAAACTGTTGTATATTTAGCACTGTTCTCTTGCCTGTAACGTTTCATTGATATGTACATAGGCGAATGTTTTATAAACTTATATTGACAAGCAACCCAATTGGAAATATGTGACTGTAAACTTAGTTTATTTATCATATTAACTCCATTACTAAACAGCTTACTCTGCTTTCTGTTCTGCATATGAATCTTAGAGGAAGGGTTGTCCAGGCGAGGGTTTGACGTTCTGAGGCTGAATACCTACACAACAGTGAGCAGTTTTTTCTAACTTTGCTTAGTCAACATTTATATATGAATTCTCACTTCTCAGTTCTTTGTATGTGGTCAACATTTTCTGTATGCTAGGTTCCTGTGCAAAGTGTAGATGCGATGCTTCTGCAACAGGCATTGTCTGCGCCTGTTCTTTCTGTAGCTTCACCTTCTGCAATCCGGTAGGCTTCATTAAATGTCAATCTATAGTAATAGTTATGAGCGCAGTGTTGTTACCAGTCACTCGTATAAATATATTCTATTATGTTCTCGAGTGGGTTTAGTCCATCATTTACTTTTATTTTGCAGGGCCTGGAAGAATTTGATTCAAAACGAGGAGCTATGGAGTAATAATGTTGCCTGCATAGGAGAGACAACTGCTTCAGCTGCAAGACGACTAGGATTTAAAAAGGTGTACCACCCGGAACAACCAGGGCTTGACGGGTAAATCTTTTATATGTTGGAACATGTCAACTAGGGTCTGATTTGAGTCATATTGTTACATAACCAGGAAAATTAAGTCCTGCGGCCACTTGACTTTCTCATTGGGTTTGTGTGTGTGGCAGATGGGTCGAGAGCATCATGGAAGCTCTAATCACTTACGAAGAGTTACACAGATTTAAGTAACTCTATCAGCAGGAACTGAGTCACACACTCATTCCACCAACTCATGAACTGGACTTATGGTGGACTGTGAATTGGGACACCTGCTTGTAAGTTAGATAACGTGAAAAATAAAAAAGTGATGTGTTGGTAAAATTCCTCAACTCCTTTCAGATATCTCGAGAAGGTTTTGTAAGATAAAAATGTATATAAAGTAAAAACTCTAAAATAATAATGTTGGGACAATGAAATTTTACTAATTTATAGATTTTTTTTTTATAATTCCTTTTTAGATGTTGTCTATTTTTGAATATATTTACTTATCAAAAGTTGATTTTACCATATATATATATAAGTTAAATTTTAGAATTTGACTTTATATATTGTCTTGGACTATTTTGTGTACATGAAGTATGTTTCATATATATATTGAAGTGTTAAAAAAGTTATAAAGATAATTTCATAGTGAATATTAAATAAGTAATACAATGTTTTATTGGCAAATTTCTCAGATAGTTTTAAAATTTTTTTTTGTCACAAAATAACATTTAAGAAAAAAATGATCAAAATTGATTTTTTTTTTCATTTTAATCTTTTTTTATTGTTAAACCCTGTTTTCAAAAGTTCTTTGAACCTTAAGTCTAGTCTAGATTAATTAAGAGAATTCGGTAAAAAAAGTACGAACTTTACACGAATTGCCAAAAGAAACTTCAACATACTGGTTGGCCAAAATAAATACTGTTAACCCAATTAAACACATTGTTAAGTAATATTTCACGACGTCGTTTTAGGTAACTTTCTTATTAAAAAACAGTGCTTCCGTCACGACTCGAACCCGCAAGCAATCATAGTTTAGTAGGAGGAGTTTTGCCACTGAGTTAGTGGACTTTACATTGTATTGATGAACACAATTCTATTTAACATATAATATTTTTGATTCTCCAACTTTATTTAAATGAAAGGAAAATTTCATAAATAAAAAAAAATCTCTAAAATATAAGAGAAAATATGAAAAATTTCTAATTTTATTTTAATATTTAGGAAATAAGGTAAATAAATTAGTGAGAAGAATTTTTAATGTAAAAAAATAATTTTTTTTCTATTTCAAAACAAAAACTAAATTGAATCTTTAAAAAGTGAAAATTTTATTACAGATTTTAAGCTTAGAAAAAAATTAGTTACTTTTATTTTTCAAACATACAATAAAATTAGAATTTTGAGAATTTCTTTGTAAATTTTAAAGATTTTTTAAGTTTCATTTGAAATTTATTGATATTTTATAAATAAACAAAGTTTGGGTATTAAAATGAGTATATTTTAAAAAGTTTATATATTATAAAGAGAAAAATAATTATTTAGGGTATTAAACTAGGTAGCAAAAAAGTTTTAGTATTAAAAAGCTTAATAAAATTTAATTGAGGTATTTTATGAAATTTTCCCTTCATTTAAAGAAAGCTGGGGAATCAAAAATGTTATATGTTAAATAGAATTGTGTTCGTCAATACAATGTAAAGTTCACTAGCTCAGTGGCAAAACCCCTCATACTAAGCAGTGATTGCTCGCGGGTCCGAATCGCGACGAAAACACCATTTTTAATAAGAAATTTATCTAAAACTACGTCGTTTCATACATTTGTCGCGACGGTGTGTTTAATTGGTGAGCTAATCGAAGGTTTTGTAATAAACTAACAAAGTCAATAAAAGTACATATTTCTTTTGGCCAGGGTCGTGTCCAGATTGTTTTTGGTAATTCGTGCAAAGTTCATGCTTTTTTTTGGCCGAATTCTCGATTAATTAATCTAAGAGGTATAAATTTATATTTACATCCTTTAATAAAATCTATTTTGGTCATTTTTCTCCTTAATTATTATTTTCGGAACAAATTTTTTTTTAAGTCTATTTTACTCATTATCTCATGATTAGAATTTTTCCACGCACTTAGGGCTTTTAACCTCTTTTATGTTTATTGTTTGATAATTTTGTTTATATGTCAAAGCTTTTTAGTTTTAATTTTATACTAGATTCTAACCCGTCCTTTCCAAGGGCGGGTATATTTTTGTTTTCTTTTCTTTTTTTAATTATTTCAAGAAATTTTATTTTTATATGTGTTTAATATTAATTAAATTTAATATAATTTTATATATTTGATCATTATTCTGTTCATTGTTCTGCAAATCATTGTCGTGGTAAATACAGTAATGAGAAAGTTGTTAATTCCAGTTTTGTCATAATTTTTGTTCGTTACTGTTAAATTAATTAATGAAAATGAAAAACACTTGGAAAGAGAACGTGGTAACTGTTTTTGGTAGATAAAATTATGACGTGGTTAGAATTTTTGATATAAATAGATACAGTT
>CAJHQP010006068.1:0-40903 GCA_905132765.1 Moricandia arvensis | reverse complement strand
ATATTTCTATTTTCTAATTTGTGCAAAATAAGTCTAAGTGACACTTATAATAAAACGGAGGGAGTATAACAATAGAGAAAATGATAGAGTTAAATAGTTTTGGTAAAATATTAAGGTAAATATTAAATATGAAATTTAATTTTCTAATGAATAATTCCAACATTTTGTAAAGTAAATTTTAAGAATGATCCTTTTCAATAGTATAGATTATCATTTTGGATATTTTAATATTTGGTACGGGTTTAGCTGGTAAGTTTCTGGTTTGAATATTTTTGAATATACTTGAACTTTGTATTGAATATTTAAAATTTATAATATTGACATATCTTTAGAAAATCATCTGAATTATAGTTATACCGAACAAAAATATTTGCACGCCAGCTAAACAAATTTCCAAAAAGTAATTAAATTTCAAAAATCAGAAACACAAATATATCAACAACATGTTTAAACAATATGTCAATAATTAATACTTCTAACTCAATATTTTCTCAGATATTTCTATAAATCGGACAACGTTCTGAGTATGGGTATTTTAGATCAAATCTGGGGTTTAGATTTTGGATCCGATAATATGTCCAGCCATAATCATATGGTTAAGAATCCCATTTCGAGATTCCAACCATGACAACATTATTGAAAAAAACAAGTTGAGGAAATTAACTAAAAAAACCCCATTTCAAATCCTTACTAAAGAGAAGATACTTTATCCAAAGCAATAGTTGACAACAACAAACGAAAGAAAGCATAAAAATAATGTCATCATAAATTTTCATAAAATCATCTCAAGTGTTTCCAAAGGGCTGATTTGGATATGGAAAATTCATCTCAGTGTCCAAAGGAGTTGGATTACGACCCCCCTGACCATTGCTGAACGTTCCTCCGTTAACACCAAGAAAATCCAAAGACAACAAACCAGAGCCTCCCATGCTAAGGTTGCTACGGAAATGAGGGCCGAGAATGTTACTACCGGACCGGCCTTGTTGATTTGTTGTCACAGCTATAGAGTTCAATAGACCCTGATAGTTTCCATTCTCATTATCTCCAAAGCCATTAACGACCACACTTGACGAAGATGAAGGAGTTAACCCTCTTAGCAAAGCAGAAGGATTGTTGATGTCAGCACCACGGGTGAAAAGAGTCTGATTAGAGGTCTTGGTGTTGTCCTTAAAATATCCAAGGCTATTGTTGTTGTTGTTGTTGTTGTTGTTGTTGTTGTGGATCCTATCACCGAGGGTAATCAAATCGTGCTGGCTCCTGAGACTCTGATCGTTGTGTGCCAACAATCCTTGGTTTGAAGAGCATTGCATGAGGAAATTGGTTGGGCCGGGATTAGGGTTTACGGGCTGGCGAAATTGGTTCAGATTATAAGCTGCAGTTAGAGGGGTGATACCAGTGTTTGAGTTGGTACCAAATTGGTTATGAGAGAGAGCAGAAGCAGGGCCGCCATAAAAGCCTTGTCTGCCAAGAGCAGAAGCAGCGCCTCCGTAAAAGTCTTGTCTGCCAAGAGCAGAAGCAGCACCGCCGTAAATGTCATGTCTGCCACCACTTCCACCAGCAGCTGCCGCCATTTCCCTGAAGCTCACAGTAGGATATTTTGTTGACTCCTCTTTTAACGCATCGCATAATGTCTTGTGCGTAATGTAATTGTCTCTTCTGCAATACACCCCCAAAAGTGTGATTAAGACAAGGTCAATATTGCAAAATAAAACTTTTAAATTAAAAAAAAAATTTATTTAACCAAAATAAACAAAGTTTAAGGAAATTTGAAGTGTTAATTCAAACAATATTCATTTTCTAGCAGAAGCCTAGAGCGACGTAAAATATTTGGTTAATTTCGAAACCGCTACAGATTATAAGATCTATGGACTTAATTAACCAACACGTCTCTCTAATGTTTGTTAACATAAGTTCTTGTCACACTATATCATATAAATCGATTCTCATTTGCTATGATCAGTAATATGAACAAAATTACTGAATGGAAATTATCAAAAGGAAAACAAAGTTGTTGAATGGAATCAAGAAAGACTGTATAATATATATATTATATAGTTTACCTAGAGAAGTTGGTACCACATTCACATTGATACACTTTGGTACGACAAATTCTAGAGTGAGCTTTCCAATCAGATTGAAGAGCATAACTCCTAGGACATTTCTCGCATTTCCACTGCTTCTCACAGTGCTTCCGGTAATAATGCTTCCTGATTCCTGTGAGGTCTCCGAGAGCACGTGACGGATCATGGTGGACGCACGTGGGTTCTGGACAAACGTATACCTTCCTCCTCACTTCTTTTCCCGACTTTCGTTTCAGCGTCCATGGAAGCTTGTGTACTTTCCCGTGAAGCTGTAGATTCTGTTTCCGGTTAAATCCTCTGTAGCACACTTCACATAGGAATCTGTTCGTCGTCATGATCGTCCTTGGAGATAACGCTACCATTTCAGCATCTGGACCTGTTCAATTAGTAGTAAGATATTGATCACTACAACAAAAACCATTAGTCGAGAGACAACTTTATACAAGTTAGTTGACTAGACTAATCTGATTTTAAAAATAAATCATCTAATACCAAATGTTGTCGTTTGAACTCGTAAGACAAAGGAACTAACACTTATGTACTACCATTAGTGTTTGGAAGAGGGTTAAACCCGCCGACCTGTCCCACTGCAAATTGATTATTTTCTTATTTAAAAATTTGACCCGATAGATCCGTAAGAAAAAAAATATTTGACCGCACCAACTCAGTGATTCGTGTGTAATATTAATAATGATAAAATTAATATTCTTTATTTATTATATAAATATCTTTTAAATAATTTTTATAATTAAAATTATATAAATATTTGTTATTTGTATTTTTAATTTTTATCTAATATTTTTTGCGGGTTAGCAGATACTACAATTTAAATTCGACTTATACATATTTGTCTCGCACAAAATAACTCAACCTGCACTCGCTGTTCGATTTCAAATCGGTCGATCCACATCTGTTCTGTAGCGGATCAAACCGGATTAAATTTCCCACATCTAACTACCAGTACATTAACACACTTTGATTAAAATTCTAATGATCGAGAATTGTAACATATAAAATGTGAATTAAATATAGAGTTCTTATTCTTTTTCTTTCCTCCTATAAGGAAATTCTTCAATGATGCTAATTGATTCCTTTTTGAAATTTGGAACACACACACACACACACATATATGTTTGTGTATAACAACAAACATAAATAAGAGGTACTCACTTGGGTTTCCAGGTCGGTTTCTTTGTCTTTTGGGTGGTGGTGGTGAAACAACGGTGTTGGGTTGTTGGATTATCGTCATCGCCGTCTCTTTACCGTTAAAGTTGTTTGCTCCGGTGGCGAGGAGGGGAAAAGACTGAGTGTACGATGAAGACATCTTCTTTTGCTTTTGCTTATTCTACACAGAAATTACCAGAACATATATAAATCCAAAGGTATTAAGAAGATGAAAAAGAAGCGCGCCATAATTAAAATACACAAATAAACACACCTTAAAGGAAAATGAAATTTATCTCTCTGTTCTTCTCTCTTTATCTTGCTTTCGATATGTTCTTTTAATGATTTTAATGATTGGGATTGAGTCTTGTAAAGTCTCAATACATACATACATATATATATATATATATATATATATATATATATAGCTACAGTCAATTTAGCAAATAAGGAAAAAAATCTAATTCTTTTTGGAAAAAAAAGATAATCAAATTTGGATACGTTTCCACTGTGTAACGTACGTTTGAAAAGTTTACCATAGAATAGTAGAACTAACTATAGTTTAATTTACTCTATTGCGATTCTAATTGTAGTTAATTATCTTTTGTAAAATTCTTCTTTTTTAAATATGCTACTTTTCTTTAGAAATTAAGTCAAACTTCATAAATTATAAAAAAAATTGAAAAAGAGTCTACCATTGATTTTGAAAGGAAAATAAAATAACATGAGTAGCCCGCAGAAAATGAGTTTTAGATTACAGCCCATTATCAACTTGAAACTGTAGAAGCCCGTAACTGAAGAGTGAAGTCGAGATTGAACACTGACAATCAATTTGTGTGCCAGCTATGATTTTTATTCAATGAGACATAGGAGGATAGTGAGGGAGTGATTGTAGTAACATACCTTCTAATGAGTGTGAGCAATAAAGTAACCAAAGGCTAATAATTTTGTAGGACATTTGTGAATTTCTTATGTTTTGGATTCAAACTTGTTACTTAGAACTGCATGAACTTGTCTGAACAGAGAGTCATGAGTTCTAAAAAAGTTTCGATGCAATCTTTGATTTCTCTTTCTATAGAGTGTAGACAAGGCACTGCCATACCAAAAGTATGAGCATTGTCGAGTGTTTTGCATCTTGAATAGACTCCAAAAACCAGACCTTCGCGCTCCAAATATTTGAAGCATGATGGCACCCGCATCGTAAAAATATTGTGCCCTAAAGATCAGACGAGTAAGTGCAACAAAAAATATGTGGTGCTCGATTCATTTGCTGAATTGCAGAGGAGGCAAAGCGGATCAATTGTTCAAACATTAAGAATTGCGATCCCTAGTAAGGCATCTATCTATGTTCAACAGCGATCATTGAAAATTATGTTTAGGAATGCCCCTACTACACCAAATGACCTTAGACCAAGACCCTTTAAGGATACGTAGGCCGATTAAGGTCATAGACCTCCCCCTTGGAGGACTTGTCCAATAATTTTCTATTTATTGAACTCATAGTAGTCAGTTTTATTGAGTTGAAATGCCGTCATAAAAGATTGGAGGCGGACAAACTTATGAGACCTAGCAGGAGGAAAGATACACCCTCCATCATGATGAAGATCCCTTAGCAGACAATCTCTAGAATTCCGAATCTGGATGCTGATCGCGATGATAGGTAGGAATTTAGGCTACCAAAGGTGAACAATTGTCTGACCAGAACCGACAAGAAGATCATTACCAACTTGAAAGCTTAATCCATTGGTAAACTCTTTATTTCTCCTTCAGAAGCTTGTTAGCCATCAAAGAGTAAGAGTTTCTCTTGTTAAAATCCAAAAACTGGATAAATTTTCTTGTAAAACCTCCTCACGGGACCAGGCTACGTATTTAGAACTAGATTGAGAAATATGAGCTAGAAAAGTTTTAGTAAGCATGCTGAATTTCATTGGTTTGAGATTCTGATACTGACTCAACAATCAATTTTTGGCTTGGCAAGCAACCCTTGTGGAATGACCCTCTAAGCTTCCCTTCCAGAAATGTGCTAATCATTGATCTGATTATATCTGTACACCTTGCAGGGGGGATGACTGTTGAAGTCCATAAATAAACTTTACCTACAACTAATGAGTTTATCATTAGAAGACAAGCCACAAAAGACAACCATTTCAGTGACCAACTAGAAAGCCTTGATGCGCTGAAACGGCTCATAATTACCATTTTTCAGTTTCTAGGTACAAAGAGGTACACCTAGATATCTCTGGGAGAAGGCCATGAGAAATACCAGTGGAGAAACATATAGTCTTAATGAATTCATCATAAAATCCTGCTGATAAAAACTAGATTTAGCACAACTAATAGATACCCCACAAAGATGAGGGAAATATTGAAGCACTTTAAGCACACTTTGAACAGATTCAAGATTAAAAATTGCAGCGAAAATAGAGGTGTGTGAGATTAGATTTTTTCAACAGTGATAATGATAGGAGAAGCATCCATATGCAGCGGCTTTGTCAACCATTAATGAGAGGATATTCAGTATGATTACAAAGAGATAAAGAGAAAGATGGTCATCTTGGAAAGATCCATATTTCCTTTGAGATACCCTTGAATGCAGACACTATATCCAATTGTGTAGCTAAAAGTAGTGATACAAGCCTCAACCCACCTGATAAAGCTCCAGGAACTTGAATCTCACTAAGGCATCTTAGCATAAAATTCTAGTTGGCAGTTTTTAACCCCTTAGCTATGTCAACCTTAAGTGTGATCCCATTCTTTTCATTTCGTACCTGCAATAGTGCGAAAGAAAATTCTGGCTCCAATCCCTATCGATTTTATTTTTTGTTATCCCGGGTCTCTTAGGGTGGGGTTCTTAATTTATAATTTCACTTTTATTTTTTATTTTTATTTTTTTTGCACTTTTCGGCTAAAAGACGTTTCTTATGTCTCTTATTTAAGAGACGATTCTTAATTTTTTTTAGTTAAAAGTTAAGAAACGTCTCTTAAGAAAGCTAAGAATCCCACCCTAAAAACCCTGCAATAATCATGCCCTTGACAAAAGTTGTTTGGTTTGGTTTGATCAAACCTCTCAAAATAGGCTTCAAACTTTCTACTACGAGCCAAAATAGCACCTTATAAAGAGTTCTTAAGCATGAGATGCGTTGAAAATCAGTAATCACATATGCTTCTGGTAACTTGGGAACTAATGCCAGAATAGTAGAATTAGGGGCCAAAGGTATGAGAGTTGAGGAAAAGAAGTGAGAGATACCCAACAATATTTAATGTTCTAAGATGCTCAGGATGAGCGTAAAAAGCTGGAGGTAAGAACATCCGTACCCGGTGCTTTATTTGGATTAAGCTTGAATATAACTTTAGTAATCTCTTCATAAGAAGGAGAAGACTGAATTCTCACAGATAATCATATATAGTTAGAGGTGGATATTCAAATATTTGTTTGCGTACAATTGGGTTTATTCAGGGTTCGGGCTCCAGGACTAGAAATTGAATCCCCATTCGAATATTTATAAATTTTGGTTCAGATTTGGTTTAGATCTTGTAATGCCCCGACCGCCCACGGTTAATTGGGCTTCCCACGTCCGCTCTCTCGGCTCATGGACCCCATCCCATCCGACGACCATGCATTAATTTTGAAAGGTTTGAAAGTCTTGTTAACCAACCCTGAAATTCACCACATGACCTTTCCCCGTACTTTGCCTCACTCACACAGTATCGAGAATCACTTTCCGATAGATCACCCATTATTTCATTACTCCAGCATAAGCACGTTTAACCCCTTGAGTTCTAAATGGGTATGTGATAGAAAAGATAAGTGCATTTTGGTGACATAGGTAGCCAAATTAATTATCTTAAGCCTTCCAACATATACCATAAACCGGGATGTTACAATTCACCTCTATCAAAGAACACATCTTCCTCGTTGCGCCCCACGACATGTCTCAAGACGCCTCTCGGGTCATAACCAAGATGGCTAACCAGCTTTGATATCACTTGTAACACCCCGACCCCACAGCTAATGGGCCTCCAACACCCGCCCTCTCGGCCCATGGGCCAATTTCAATCCAACGGTCGTGCGTTCATTTCGGAAGGCTTGAAAGTCTTGTTTACTGACCCTGCAATCACCACATGACCTTTCCCCGTGATTTGGCCTCCATCACACAGTATTGCAAATCACTTCCCGATATGTCACCCATCGTTTCACTACTCCAGCATAAGCATGCTTAAACCTGGAGTTCTAAACGGATGTGTGACGGAAAAGTTAAGTGAACTTTAGTGACATAGGTAGCCAAATCAATTATCTTAAGCCTTCCAACATATACCATAAACCGGGATGTTACAATTCACCCTTGTCAAAGAACGCATTCCTCGTTGCGCCCCACAACATGTCTCAAGGCGCCTCTCGGGTCAGAACCGAGATGACTAACCAGCTTTGATATCACTTGTAACGCCCCGACCCCACAGCTAATGGGCCTCCAACGCCCACTCTCTCGGCCCATGGGCCCAATCCCATCAATCCCATCCGACGGCCGTGCGTTCATTTCGGAAGCCTTGAAAGTCTTGTTTACTGACCCTGCAATCACCACATGACCTTTTCCCATGATTTGGCCTCACATAGTATTGCGAATCAGTTTTCGATATGTCACCCATCGTTTCACTACTCTAGCATAAGCGTGCTTAAACCTAGAGTTCTAAACGGATGCGTGACGGAAAATTTAAGTGAACTTTGGTGACATAGGTAGTCAGATCAATTCTCTTAAGCCTTCCAACATATACCATAAACCGGAATGTTAAAGATCTATGTAGTTTCGTTTAGGGTTCGTATACCCTTTTAAAGTGTTTAAACAAATGAAAAAAAATCCCAATATACCTTAAAGCCTTAAAATAAAAAAATAAAAATAATATACAACATTCAATTGAATAATGTATGTTAAATATTTCAAATTAACATGAAAACTGGTTCAGTTGGATATTTTACCAATATGTATTAAGGCTATTTCCTGTATTTTATTTTTTTTAGATATTTTGAATATTTACTTTTGAATATTTTAAAGTATTTTTGATACTTTCAAAAATTAAATCCTAAAACTAATATATTGAAATAAATAATTGTGATTTGGGTATTTTATGGGTATGCAAATTATTGCAGGTTGGGTCGAGTTTAGATCCAGTTCTTAAATACCAAAATTTAAGACCCGTTTGAATATCTTACAAGTTATGGTTTAGATTCAGTACAACGTTTTTAAGTTGGATTTGGTTCTTTGAATCCGGATAATTTTTCATCTCCTAATATAATTATTTTGTTACTGTTAAATATTTTTAAATGTGTAAATTTCATTCCCTTGTATATTGCAGCATCAATCAAATTTTTATAACATTGAAATAGTTTTAGAGTTTGATTAGTAAAATTTGGTATAATATATTTTTCTTGAAAATGTTATTGTTGAACCTAGCGGAGAAAAGCTACCATTTCATGAAATGTGAAGTGGTCAAGATAAAACTCTAGGTAGTGGTCGAGCCTAGAGGAACAAAGGTACATTTCATGAAATGTGAAGTGGTCAAGATGAAGCTCTAGGTAGTGGTCGAGCCCAGAAGAACAAAGGTACCATTTCAAGAAATGTGAAGTGGTAAAGATGAAACTCTAGGTAGTGGTTAAGCACATCTGTTCATTCATATCATAATTAACACATGTTTAATTAATTGTAACTACTTACAAGTAGGATTCATATATATTTGATGTACACACATAAAATATTCAGTCAACTCTCTCTCTCTCTCTCTCTCTCTCTCTCTCTCTCTCTCTCTCTCTCTCTCTCTCTCTCTCTCTCTCTCTCTCCCTCTCTATATTATATTAAAATATAATTACTATATAATCTAAATATGACATAATTATATTGAATAGGTAGATTAACCTATTTTATTTTTTTAATAATTTAATTTAAATAAAAATAAATAAATAAATATTATTCACCCTTAAAACAAGTTACAAGTTTCTAACTATGTAAATTTTTATACAAAAATATAATAAATTTGGTAACTTATGTTAAACTTTTATATCTACAACTATATATTATTTTTTTATTTTATTTTAAAACTTCAAAATAATAATATTATCCAAAAATATTATATACAAAATAAAATAGTATTTAGCTAACCTTTAGTTCGTGTATAATGACAAATATGTGAGAAAAGTTTAAATTTTAATAATTTATTAATGATATTAATTATAAATCAAATTTACTATAAATTTAAATTTTATTTTACTTATAACAAAATCGCTTGATAAAAAAAAAATATATCAAAAAGATATATTGTTTTATAAAATAATGCATTAATCGAGTAGCAAAAAAGTCAAAAGTCATATAATCTTCCAAGAGAAATTGCTTGAAATACCATAAGTTGAATACAACCTTTCAAAAATACCTTTAATCAAAAGGTTTTTTAGTAATTAAACCCGTCAATAAAAGATGAATCGCAAAATAAACCCTGAACTAAAAATCTTACGAAATAAACACTCAACTTTAATTTCGTTAACGTCTGTTACCCTCCGTCTAAAATACCGTGACGGAGGGTGACATCTGTTAACGGTTTACAAGTTGAAGGTTTATAATCCTAAAAACTTAGTTGAGGGGTTTCCTTACGATTCAAAAATAGTTGAGGGTTTTTATCACTAAAACGCATTAAATATTTTAAAAGGTTTATTATAATTTATGCATTGTTTAAAATTGATTTATAAACCTTTAAAACTAATTTATAAAATTTTGTTATATATCAATTTTAAAACCAATTTATAAAGATTCATAAATATTATAATATTTTAACAAATGATAAATAAGGCTTCATAAAAAAAGAATAATATATTCTAATAAGACAAAAGTATGATTCGAATGTCGGAAATAATGGAAAGAGGGAAAAATATTGGCATCATACTCTAAACAAGAAGATTGACTTCATGAATTAGTTATTGTTAGCACTATTTAAAATTTAATAAAACTGAAAAGTTTTAAATACAAAGTCGCCATTATCAAATAATTGTAATTGAATTTATTTTTAACCAATTGTCTTTCTCTTTGACCTAATATAACCGACTCTCTTTCTCTTTGGCTTCATAAATTAATTATCGTCAACAATGCTTTCAACATTGTCAAATAATTTGTAGTTGACAATGGTGAAAGTGCATTTAAAAATTTACATTATATTAGGTTTTAAATATGTTGACGGTAGTTAATTTATAAATTCAGTATTCCTACTTCGAGTAAGAAGTCAATGTTTTGTTAAATTTTTTATTATTTCCGATATTCGAGTCATACTTTCTACCTACTCTTCAAAATATTACATGGTTATTCTTCTTCTTATTGATTTTTAAACTAATATGTTGTAATTTTGTCCTATTGAGATCTATTATTCTGTCTTTATGAAGCCTTATAAATCATTGTAAAAACATGAAAATATTTATAAATATTTATAAATGAGTTATAAAATTGATAAAATAATATATAAAGATTTATAATTAGTTTTAAAGGTTTATAAATCAATTTCAAACAAGGCATAAATGATAATAAAACTTTTAAAACATTTAATGCGTTTTAGTGATAAAAACTCTCAACTATTTTTGAATTGTAAGAAAACCCCTCAACTAAGTTTTCATGATTATTAACCCTCATCTTATAAACCATTAACAAATGTCACTCTCCGTCACGATATTTTAGACGGAGGGTAACATTAACGGAATTAAAATAAAGGGTTTATTTCATAGGATTTTTAGTTCATGGTTTATTTTGCGATTCATCTTTAGTTAACGGGGCTAATCAAAAATATCACAGCATATGGATATAGGATTTAATGATTATCGTTTAGGGTTTAATATTTTGGAGGCGGGGTGAGTTTATAAACTTATCTAAGCAATTCTTAAACATTTATAAATGATTTAGGAGGATTAGTATAATCTTTTTTTTTATCAAAAACTTAAGGTATATATGAAAATATTTTTCATTGAAAGCTAAATGTGAAAAAGTGGTGTCCAATTTGTGGTAAAGTTAGAATTCCCCCATCTTCCAAACTAAGAAAATAGCTGTGTAATTTTAAAAATTTCTCTTGACCAACTATAAGATTTAAAAATAAATATTCCAAACTGAAAATGATAATACTCCAAATATTTAAAAATATAAAAACATAGATGTTAAAGTATAATTTTTTGAAATGCAACACGAAAGAAAAAAAATTATTTTATAAATCAGCGTAATATTTTGAATTCATAATTTAATAATTAAAATGACAAAACTTAATATTATAGAATCCAATAATATCATATATCTGTAAAATATTCTAAAATAATATGTCTCTATAATTAGTTCATAATTACATAATGTCTAGAATACAAAATATACAATAATTTCATAATCAAGATTCTATAGATTCTTAAATAAATATTCCTTTGTATAAATTTATTGTAATAAAAATATATTAAAAATAAAATATTGAAAATTAAAAATATATTGGAAGATAATATTTCTCTTTTCGACTAACAGTAGAAATTATAAAATAATTTAAATTAATTAAAAATATTTAGTTAAAAAACCTGTAATAAACAAATGATAGATGCTACCATATATTTTTTAAACACAATAAAAATTATAAATTATTCTAATGAAATATTATTTCTACAGTATAATTTAATAATTTTAAAATATATTGTATGTAAAATTTAGAAATTGAAAAAATCATATTTCGAAAGAGATTCTTTAACTGATTATTTCAAATTAGAAATTTATTTTAGCAAACTTTAAAAACATATTAGTATGTAATAAAAATTAATAAAATATAAATTATGTATAAACTAAATCATATATATTAATAATTTCAAATAATAAACTTACACAAAAAATAAAAATATATCAAAATAGATAGCACTAAAATGCAAATCATATATTTAAAATGTTTGCTATAATATCAAATTTATACAATCATAAAATGAAAAAGGCCGCAAATCTGAAGAAACAAGTAACATTTCTAATTTATTAATGTATCTTGATATAGCAAACAAATCTAAAGAAAATAAAGTTTCATTCAATTGATACATAGTATCCCCTTAGTATTGAAAAAGAAGAAAATTTTAAAAATAATTTTAAATTAGTGCTTTAATTACACCATTGCTATGTGTTAGTTCACTTGCTTATTCAGTCTATACTAGTTTAAGATCCGCTTCTTGCGCAAGATAAACATTGTATATAAAGACTATTTTATGTACTACTAGTGGTATTCCGGCGCTACGCGCCAGATTCATATTTTTTATTCTCTAATAAATTCAAGAATTATTTTTTATCCAGGTAATAATGGTTAGTGACAATAATGTAAATAGTTTTCATCAATTTAATAAAAATAAAATAAATAGTTAATAGTTATACCAAAGTAAATATGGTTGAACTTAAAATGTAAAGTAAAATTGATGTTCCAGAAAGAAAAAAATGTAGATGCATGTGTTTATTTTATGATTATCTTGCCAAAGAAGAGCAATTCATTCATCCTCGTACGCATGCTTTGTCAATGTGACAATCTGTTAAAGGCTTCACTGTAGACGTATTGATTACATACTTTGTCTTCAAATGATTCTAAATCCAGTAAGTGAATTCTTAATCATGGTCCACCATTGATTGGACATGAATTAACTATATTTCCATGACAGTTTATCCAGCTTTTCTTTTCCCTCTTTGAAATTGTCTCTGCACATTATTAATATACCATAAAAATACGTAACATTGTCATAGTTTCCTTTTGCAGATTGGCGAAGATGGTTGAATCCTTTGACAAATTTGCGGTGGTTGAGCATAAGTTAAATATCAAATTTTAAAATAAAATAATTTTAAATGATATTTTACATATACTTAAAGATAAATTTTAAACGAAAATATATGATAACTTAAACGAAAATAATGAATTGAAATAATGATAATGTTTTTTTTGTTTTACTCGATAAGTATATATACACATTTCTATATTATTATCTTATAAATCTTGATCTTTTTTGAAAGAAACATAGGTGATGATAATTTTATTATTATAATACATTTATAGTTACTTATATATTGATAAACTTGATTGCTATCAAGAGTATTAATCCATTTGGAATCATTATTGTCCATAGTAGAAGTTTGAAGCATTTCTCCACTGTTCTTGTAGAAGAATTTGTCTTCTTCCACAACAACCTCATAAGCATTCTTTTCCATATACACACAGCATAAACATGACAACAAAAGAAAATAAGTTTCTAAGTGATCAACATTATTACTTCTTTCCCCGTGCTAATATCAACCTGTAACGTTTCAATAAAATTTACATCTAAGTACATAAATGGGAAAAAGGAGTCAGTGAGAAGTAATTACCAATAGAAGTAAGGTCTCTACTCTGACAGTGGAGCAACTTGTAGTAAAAATGCAGGTTGTGTCCATACTGATGTTTAGGGTCAATTTGTTGCAAAAAAGTGCATAATCCAAGATCAGATCAGGCTGAATCCAAAAAGTCGAATTAAAAGGAAACTGAAGCTGAAATTAGTCTCTCTATAACTTATTGCATCAAGCGAGTGTTGTAAAGCAAGCTTTTGTGCTTTTACATTCCTTGACAAACCTTTACCAACCCTACTGCTCTTGTACAAGCTCTAGACCACCTGGAATTTGCGGTTTCATGTTTCTCAATATCAAAGAATGATATAGATCTTATCTTCACACACAAACATGCAGTGAATAGACTATAAACAAAGAAAGAAGCACAGTTTCACACACAACTTCTAGTTAGTAGATTCAGGCAAAGATCAAAGACTGAAGAAAAAGGATAAGAACTTCTCGGATCTGGAAGACATAGCAATGCATTGAGAAATGAAGGAAAACAAAATAGAGAAGAATTAGTCGCGGTCAAGATGAATAAGTACCTTGAATATACCACCAGAAATGTATTTACAACACTTGCAACTTCATTTTCCTTTTTATTGAGCAAGCTATGAAGAGAGAGAGAGAGAGAGAAAGAAAGTGATGAAAGATAGAAAGAGACTTGATTTTTAAACAAACATCTGGCTCTGGAAAAGCTCAGACTGCACCGGTTAAATTGTAAGATCAAGGGCCAAGAGGCAAACAAGAAAAAAATACCTTATGTACTCTTTGAGCTTTTTGGTCGTTGATCATCATCCACCAACTGATACAATAGAGCGTTAAAATTGTCAATTCACCAAACAATGTACATACAAAAATCAAAGCTTACTTGCAACATTTACAGCCGCTACACAATGGTTCTAGATACCAATTTTTTCCTTGAAATGCATTATCTCAGTTCGTAAATTATAAACATGTTCTAGGACATCCAAATTGCTCACAATTGAAACCTAAAGATGACAAAGAAGAAAAAGAGTCTCAATTTTAATCAGAGTGTCCAAAAAAGTATCATTTAAAAACAATCTTATATTGGTATAAAACCTTTTAATAGTGAACAAAGTCGCACTGTCACTATCCTCAGGGTTGAGAACAATTGAGCAGCCACCTTTAGCAACTTGATCTTGTGATGTCTTCAAGTGAGCAAGAAAAGGATCAAGCAACCTTGTAGATATCTTCCTAGGATTTCCATTAGATGTTACCAACAAAGACACTTGGTGACAAAAGTTAGAGACTTTAGAGTATCTAACAAAAAGTTTAACTAAACATTATGGGATCATTAACCATTTTAAGGCTTAAACACTTTTTATCAATTACAGTTAAAGAGAAAGAAGTTATATTACCAGGTTCAAGTGTGATTGAACTGAAATGCAACCAAATAAATCCGAGTCAAAAGATTTCATCGCAAATCTTGAAACTTTTCAGATTTCAGATCATCGGAAGAATAACCACAAAACAAAATAAGAAAGAAACAGAAAAAAGATTGCAGAAATAGACGGAGAGGAGAGTAACAGAATGGATATACATACCATGATTCGAGCTGCTAGTGAGTAGAAACAGTGACGGGTTCCTACCTGCTTGAATTCAAAGACTGTTGTTTGACCGAAATGGATTCACTGGTAACGCAACTCCGGTTCTACCAAGCATTGAGTGATGACTATGGTGAATTAGCTGAATCAATAGTAAGGCGTTTAGAATCTGAGGGAATCAAATAATCTCATCATAGTTACATGTCCATACCTGCTTGTCTATGAGAGCAGTTCTAAACCAATAAGCATGCCTCTTTGACATGTTGTATGTGTCGTGTATGATGCCTGGAGCATAGAATCAGAGGATATGTTTATATATTGTGAAAAACAAAAGGGAGTTGGAAAGATAGCTCTTCCGACTAAGGAGTGAAGATGGATTTTCAATGAGAAAGAATGGTCGTAAACCGACGTTACTCTAGAGAAATGGAGAGGTTGAGAAAGTCTTCGACGCAAACGATGAAGACAAAGTGGCGGAGTCATTTTCAGATCCCTTGTTGGGCTTACCATTAGACTCGAAACCAAGATGAAAACGCTAGCCCAAACGAAATTATAGATAAAACGCATCGTATAAGTTACGGTGACAGGTGGCATTTTTCCCCCTATGGAGAAAAAAACCAACTTTATTGTATAAGATTACTTATTTATATTTATATATTATAAAACTAACAAACATTATTATATATTAAATTCGTGTAAACGCATAAAAACAACCTTTTGTTATTTAAAATAATTTTAGGGTAAATAAATCTAAGTAATCACTTTTATCTTGTAGAGACATAATTAAATTTAAATGATATTAACATAGATATATAATATCTTTTAATATGAATATCTATTAAATGAGACTTAATCATATGATTTTATGATTATCTATATCTTTTTATAACAAAAATTATACATTTGTGAGAACAAAATTTTCAATATGGAACTTTTAATAGTTTAATTAATTTATAATTGTTCTTGAAAATTCATTTCAATCAAATTTTGAATAAAAAATTTAAGTTCTCAATTCCTGCTCAATGCAAAATTTAAATTAAAATATTTGTGTATTTTTATATGGTATATATATATATGATTTTGAATATCTATTAAATGAGACTTTTTACTCATATGGTTTATGATCATTTACATCTGTTTATAAAAATTTTAATAGTTTTAAAAATTTATAGTCATTTAAAAATTCAAACTAAAACATATACAAAAATGTTATTTTTATATGATTAATATGATTATCTATTTTCTGTTAATATTATAAAATTAAATATAAATGATGGAAGATACATAAATTGTTATCAAATCTTTGTTATTAAAATTAATAATTATCATATATATTCTTTAATTATATTAGGTAATCTTTTATTTAAGGAAAGAATAAAAATATTAATTATACATTAATAATAAAAATTATTATTAGTTTAATGAAAACTATAATATATAATTAATGGACTAACATATTTCTCTAAGAACTTTGAGAAGCATTGATGACACGTGTTATAGTTAAAATTTTGTTATGCTTTTCTTTTAATATATAAGAGATTTATAAATGCCCTCTCATATATAGAATAATTATAATTTATGCCATTTGATACCACTTTATGTAGTGTAATGTATTGTAATGTTTTCTAAAGTAGAGTGCACGTATGGAAATTTTCTTATTCTGCATTGGACACCTCCTGCCTTTATTTAATGTTTTTTATTTTATTTTTAACCGCTCAAAAAATGAAATAAAATTGTAAAGTACCGTTAATTAATACTTTAATTACACTATTGCTAAGTGTTAGTGCCACATGCCTTTTCAGTATACAATAGTTAAGACGAGCACCTTACGCGAGATAAACATTGTATATAAAAATTTGTTTTCCATACTATTACTTACTTTACATTTTACATTATAAAATAACAAGAAATAAATATCTTAAATAATTTAATAACAATTAAATATTACGTATATAATTAAATTGATGTAACCACATCAAAACAACCACTTTTATTAATATACAATAAAGTTTTGGTAATAATCACTTTATAACTTTGTAGGAATGTCATTTAAATTATATTAACAAAGATATATAATATTTTTAATATAAATATCTATTAAATAAGACTTTTTAATCATACAGTTGTATGATTATATATATCTTAAAAATTTGTTAAACTTGTGATAACAAAATTTTCAGTATGGAGCTTTTAATATTTGTAATAGTTTATAATTATTCTTGCAAATTCATTGCCAAATTTGAAATTACTATATATATATGTGTATTTTTATATGGTATAGAGTTTAATATATATATATATATATGTATTTTTATATGGTATATAGTTTAATATATATATATATATATATTTATATATGATTTTTGAATATCTATTAAATGAGACTTTACTCATATGGTTTATGATCATTTACATCTTTTTTACTAAAAAATTTAAACCATTGATAAATTTTATTAATGTTGGACTTTTAACAATTTTAGTAAATTATACTGATTTAAAAAATTCAAATTATAACATATACCAAAAATTTATTTTTTATATATGATTATTATGATTGTTTGTTTTCTGTTGATAATATAAAATTAAACATTGATGATGGAGATTATTATTAAAATTGTTAATTTTCATATATATACTTTAATCATATTAGGTAATCTCATATCTCTTAATTAAGAAACAAAAAATATTACTTGTGCATTATTAATTAATTTTATAATTAGTTTAATAATAAGAATTCTTTTATATATTAATTGAGAAGTCAATTAAATGATTTATGCTGATGTCTCATTTATAAGAAATCTTTCTAATTAATTGTTTTAATTTGATTGGTTGATGATATTTATTTAATTTAGCTAAAAAGGTAAACTAAACCAACTTACATCAAAAACAAAACAAAACATACTTAACAATATTGACTATAAAGATATGTATTTATGGAATTAAGTCATTAATGCTCAGATTTGTGATTCAAATTATTTTATGCATTTAAGAATATTTTTTGTTCACATGCCTATTTAGTCTATACTAGTTTAAGATCTGTTCCTAGGCAAGATAAACATTGTATTTTGTAAAATTGACTCAAAACTTGAAGTCAAACACAAAAGTAATTCATTATTTTTTTTTGAAATTTTGATTTGCCCTGTTCACTCCAGAAGTTCTGATTTTTTACGGAAATGCCACTACTTGTTTTTTCCCTGAAAATTATATGTTTACTCTATCATCTTCATCTTCATTAATATTTACGAAAATGCCACTGCCATCAATTCACCCAACAACCATTACCAACCAATATGAAGCTCTTAATGCATCAAAAATCGATTTTCACTCATTATATCAAATATCTTATCCACAAATTTCTCTCTATATTCATCTAAAAAACCCAAGGTTTTTGATTCTAAAGTTTTTAATGTTCATATAGTCATTTAAGCTCATGATTACTGGTCATTAACAATTGAGTAGCTGTCGTGGTGAATTTTGTATGCATGGAGAACTAAGCAAGTTTTCTTAGTGGTTTATGGTATGAATTGAATTGTTTACCCAGATTTGTTCGCGAGAAGACTTCCACGAAAGTCTTATGGTCAAAGCATAGGTTAGTTTGCAATTGACTTTCTGTGTGTTTTTAAGAGAAGACTTTCGTGGAAGTCTTCCAACTTTTCTTTGTTGACAAAATTTTTTTGAGAAGACTTCCCTAGAAGTCTTCCCGGATAAACAAGTGAGTTTTGCAATTGACCGATTTGTGTCAGAAATTAGAAAACTTCCTGGTAAGTCTTCCACCGAGAGACTTTCACGGAAGTCTTCGCAACCTTTACATTAAGTTTGTTCGCTGTCGGTGGAAGTCTGCGTAGGTTACTTTTGCAATTGAAAATTTAAACTTAAACATTTAATTTAAATGGGAAGACTTCCAGATAAGTCTTCTGATACGTGGAAGTCTTCTAGATTTTTATTTCGTGATTCTTGTCAAACATAAGATTACGAAAGAAGACTTTCAGGCAAGTATTCTCAACAAAAGTCAAAATAGTCAATTGCAAAATTAACCTACGCAGACTTCCACCGACTGTAAGCAGAATTAATGTAAAAGTTGAGAAGATTTCCGTGGAAGTTTTCTGTAGAAAGTCAAATTTCTGACACAATTGGGTCAATCGCAAAAATAACTTTTTTATTCGGGAAGACTACCAGGGAAGTCTTCTCTGGTATTTTCGATAATTTTTGAATTAAAAAAATAAGCCAATAATTACAAAGAGAGACTTCCTTAGAAGTTTGTTGTAGAGGAGACTTCTCTGGAAGTCTGCTGTAGAGGAGACTTCTCTGGAAGTCTTCCTTTGTAAATTTTCAATTGCAAGTCTTCCCTGGTATCAGCACGTTATCAGCATGATCTTGCTCCTATAAACCTAAGCTAAATCGATCACATGAACCCTAATCTCTTTCATTCGATAAACCCTAGGCGGCTAATACTTTCTTGTTCACGAACCTGATAGAAGAAAAGACCAAGCTCAGTTCATCCGTGAATCAATCCAGTCTATGGATCAGCTCATCCGCGAAATCAATCTCTCTAGGTGGTCCGATCCAACCCGATTGAAGAAAGGTTGATTAGGGAATTATCCCTAATGCTAAACCCTAAACCTAATCCGACTAGGACAATCCCTAAATCGTAAAACCCTAATCATTGATTGTTCTTGTTTTGTGAGTTAGGATGTTATATTGATTGATAGAACCTAACTTGGTCGAATTTGAAGACATAAATGATCGAACCTAGATCGAATAACCTTAAGAATGAATCCGACCATCTTGTTTTAGTATCCGACCATATAGACTAAGATTGTGATCCATTGCATAATTCGATTGATTGTTATTGCTAAGGTTACTTTACATATAGATCACAACTGATAGGATTGTTGCATCATTCTACATGGCCGTGTGGCCTGCTTGATTTAGACTTGGTCGAATGATTTTTGATTGTTTTGGGTGATAAACTTGACTGCCACATGATCGGTTTGTTTGAAACTTAAAATTGATTGGTATATGATTTCTGATGTCGAAACTCAACAATCTGGACTATGCAGCCCTAAATCTCTCTTGAGATAATTACCTACAATTGTCATTGGATACTAAGATTATCCTAAAGTCAAAAGGACTTGGTGAATGTATCACAAAAGGCAACAATGCCAGTGAGAAAGATCGATATAGGGCAATACTCATTATTCGCCATCACCTTGCTGAGAGTCTCAAAGATCAGTATCTAACCATTGAGAATCCTCTAGATCTTTGGAATGAATAAGAGATGAGATATGATCACCAAAGAACGGTGCTATTACCAAAGGCCTTATTTGATTGGAGGAATCTGAGGATCCAAGACTATAAGTCTGCGGACGAGTATAACTCAGCCTTGTTCAAGATATTTTCTTTATTGAAACTGTGTGGTGAGGTTATAACGAATAATGATATGTTGGAAAAGACATTTTCCACCTTCCACACAAGCAATGTGTTGTTACAACAACAATATAGAGAAAAGAGCTTTAAGACCTATGTTGATCTGATCTTGTGCCTACTAATGGCCGAACAAAACAATGAACTGTTGATGAGGAACAGTGAAATGAGACCTTCTGGATCAACCCCATTACTAGAAGCCAACAAGGCAATGAATGAAAAGAAAGAAACTAAGGAAAGCAACCATGTCCAAAACAGACCACACGACCACAGCTGTGGTGGATGGAATGGTCGTGGTCGAGGCTACCACAACTCATACGGCCGAGGCTTTAACTCAAACCGTGGCCGAGGGAACCACAATAACCATGGTCGTGGTCCCAGTTTCGGCCATGGTCGAGGACGAGGTGGCTGTGGTACATCCTTTAAGCCACCACACTCGACCAAATCTGCTTGTCATAGATGTGGTATGGGAAATCATTTGACAAAGAATTGTAGGACTCCCAGACACCTTATTGACCTCTACAAGAAAGTATCAAAGGGAAGAATCCAGAAGCTCATTTGGTCCAAGATGACAATGGTGATTTCGATCATGATCAAGATGATCTTATAGAATATGAAACTTCTGATTGTCTTCCAGTTGATTTCGGCATCAAACCTTGTTGTGTGTTTTCAATTTGTTTTGTGCTTCTTTGATCTTATGTTTCTTTGCAGTATTACTTGATTGTTTTTGCTTTGAATTTATAATAAGATGCATGATTTCTTATTTTGATAGAATGAAAGATGATACGATCATAATGATTGTGGACAGTGGGTCAAGCCACACAATTCTCAAAGACAAAAGATACTTTATTGACTTGACCCTACAAAATGCCAATATAAGTATCATTGCGGGTATAGCCAGCCTTATTGAGGGCCATGGCCAGGTGAGTATCTTATTGCCTAAAGGCACACATTTAGAGATAGCATATGCTCTAAACTCGCCTAGCTTTAAAAGGAGCTTATTAAGTTTCAAAGATATAAGGTTGAATGGATACCATATTGAATCAATGGGCGAAGGAAACAAAAAATTCCTTCATACTGTAGATCACGCCCAAGGCCATAAGAAAGTGGTCGAGACTATACATGTATTCTCTACTGGTATATACTATGCTACGACTAGTATGATTGAGGCCAATGCCGCAGTGAACAAAAGTTTCACTGGTGATTCACTTTATGGCACGACATGCTTGGCCATCCTAGTTCAAACATGATGCAAAAACTCATAATGAATACTAAAAGGCACATCTTGAAAGAAAGAAGAGTTATCCCAAAGAATCTCACGTGTGTAGCATGTACACAAGGGAAACTCATAATTAGGCCATCACCAGTCAAAGTGACTAAGGAAACAATAAACTTTTTGGAAAGGATACAAGATGACTTATGTGGACTAATACACCCACCTTGTGGGACATTTCGATATTTCATGGTCCTTATAGATGCATCGACCAGATGGTCGCATGTATGCTTATTCTCCACATTAAATTTGGCATTTGCAAGATTGCTTGCACAAATAATAAGATTAAGAGCTCATTTTCCAGACTTTCCTTTAAAGACTATACGTCTAGATAATGCTGGTGAATTCACTTTCGAAGCTTTTAATGAATATTGTATGTCCATGGGGGTAAGTGTGGAACATAATGTGGCACATGTCCATACAAAACAGCTTGGCCGAATCATTCATTAAAAGAATTCAATTGATTGCTCGACCATTACTCATGAGGTCGAAACTCCAGTATCTGCTTGGGGACATGCAACTGAGTTAATCCACATCAGGCATCTAGTGAGCATAGATATTCCCCATCCCAATTGATCACGGGTCATGAGCCAGACGTGTCCCATCTCAAAATGTTTGGATGTGCAGTATATGTACCAATTGCTCCACCACAAAGAACTAAGATGGGACCTCAAAGGAGGATGGGAATATATGTTGGATATGATTCTCCCACCATAATAAAATACCTTGAGCCAACCACGGGTGATTTGTTTAAGGCCAGGTTCGCAAACTCTCATTTTGATGAGTCAAACTATCCAACATTAGGGGGAAATAATAAGCTGGTAAAGAGATCGAATGGAATCAATCATGACTGTCTTGGCAAGATCCTCGGACTAAAGAATGTGATCTAGAAGTCCAAAAGTTTATACATTTATAAAAGCTAGCTAATCAATTGCCAGACTCATTTGATGACCCAAAGAAAGTGACAAAGTCACATATACCAGCTTGTAATGCATCTATAAGAATTGATGTCCAAGAGAGACAAAATCAAGATGCTATAGAGTCTATGACACGTCTAAAACGTGGTAGACCAATAGGTTCCAAAGATAAGGTTCCTCGGAAAGTTAAGAAAGGTGCAGAAAAGAAAACCGAGGCAATTGACATGGTCGACCCAACCATAGTCGAACCAACCGTGGTTGAACCAACCACAGTCGAACAGTCCATGGTTGAACCAATACCAGACCAGGTCGATCCGAATGTGCCAAATAAGGATGTTTTGGACGCCAAACTTCCATGTACTGAGGATATTGATAACAATGAGATCTCAATCAATTATCTTATGTCTGGAAAAAAATGGAACAGAAAAGATGTCAACATAGATGATATATTTGCATACAAGGTAGCACTTGAACTTATGTATTTGAATGAGGATCATGAACCCATGTCTATATTAGAATGCACTCGTAGATCAGATTGGCTAAAGTGGAAAGAAGCCATAAACGTGTAGTTAAACTCTTTAAAGAAGAGAAATGTGTTTGGTCCGATTATAAGGACTTCATATGATGTTAAACTAAATGGATATAAGTGGGTCTTTGTGAGGAAGAGAAATGAACATGGTGATGTCGTGAGATATAAAGCAAGGCTCGTTGCACAAGGATTCTCACATAGACCAGGAATAGACTACGAGGAAACATATTCCCCTGTGGTGGATGCTACTACATTCTGATTTATGATAAGTCTGGCTATAAGAGAGAAATTGGATATACACTTGATGGATGTAGTAACAGCATACTTATATGGTCCACTGGATAATGAGGTATACATGAGAGTTCCATAGGGTATTAAGCTCAAAGATAAGAAAAGTTCTCGAGAACAACATTGCATTAAACTGAACAAATCCCTGTATGGATTGAAACAAAGTGGCCGGATGTGATACATTAGACTGAGTGAATACTTAGTGAAAGAAGGATATAAGAATGATCTGATCAGTCCATGCATATTCATAAAGAAGTTCGAAAACAAAGGATTTGTAATTATACCAGTTTATGTTGATAATTTAAATATCATAGGAACCTCTGCAGAGATTTCCCAAACAGTTGAATATCTCAAGAAAGAATTCAAAATGAAAGACCTAGGTAAAACAAAGTTTTTTTGGGATTACAACTTGAGTACATAAACAATGGAATATGTGCATCAAATGACATATACAGAAAAGGTACTCAAACGATTCAATATGGACCAATGTCACCCATTGTCATTGCCCATGGTCGTAAGGTCCCTTGGTCCGGACACTGATCCATACAGTCCAAAGAAGGACGATTAAGAAATACTCGGTCCAGAAGTGCCATACCTAAGTGCCATAGGAGCCTTAATGTATCTTGCTTTTACTTCAGTACCTACAAGGAACGAAAGATCTTGGATTGTTTTATACTAACCAATCACAAGAAGGTTTAGTTGGTTTTGCTGATGCAGGTTACTTATCGGATCCACACCATGCACGATCTCCGACAGGTTATGTGTTTACAATTGGTGGAACAGCCATATCTTGGAGATCCATGAAGCAGACCATAGCAGCTACATCATGAAGCAAGAAGAGAATGTGTTTGGTTGAGATCCATGACCCAACACATCCGATCAGATTGTGGGATGGTCGATGGAAAGGAAGAACCGACCATCATTTATGAAGACAATGCAGCATGCATAGCTCAACTCAAAGATGGATACATCAAAGGAGATAGGACAAAGCACATATTTCCTAAGTTCTTCTTCACACACGAGTTGCAGAAAGCAGGAAAGGTCCAAGTGGTTCAAGTCCGATCCAATGACAATTCAGCCGATCTCTTCACCAAATCACTGCCAACCTCGACCTTGAAGAAGCTTATACATCAGATTGGAATGAGAAGATTGAAAGATCTTCAGTGAGGTACGAAATAGGGGGAGTAATACACGTTGTACTCTTTTTCCTTATCCATGGTTTTATCCCATTGGGTTTTTCCTGGTCAAAGGTTTTAATGAGGCAACACCTAAGGTGTATTACACGGTTATGACATCCAAGGGGGAGTATTATGAACTATTGTGGATTGTCATAACCTCTATGTGGACCATGGTCGATGGGTCCATGGTCGGCCCGTCCATTACCGATCCAAACATAAATCTATATGATAGAATTTTATTAAACCTAGCCCAAATAGGTTTAAGGTTGGCCGAATAGGAAAACCTATTGCTTGTTGGTTTTGGAGATTTTTCTTTTCTTAGGATTTGTTATATTTCCATTTATGTGGTCGGTTGTATTCCCTATATAAAGGGACCCCTTATGCTTATGAATAAACACACAACATACACGATTTGCATCTCTTGTTCTCTCTAGTTTTACAACAGTAAGAACTTAAAACAACAATTTTTTTTCAAAAGTTAAGAAATTTAAGCAACAAGAGGTTACCAAATGAAAAAAAATATGATTTATAGATCTACTTTTATAGAAGTGGAAGATGAGAATTATGTGACGAAAACCTGCAAAAACAAAATAAATAAGCATGAGATAAAAATTACAAATTGATATAAAATGCTCAAATCTTATGAAATAAGATATATGAGAGAAAGCTCTTGCAGAAGACTTCCAGGAAGTCTTCTAGTGCATTAAATGTTAGAAGACTTCCGAGAAGACTTCCATGAAATTCTTCCAATTCGTCTTAGATCTGAAAAACTTGCATATCCAAAAGCATTCAAGACTTCAAAACATTGAAAGGCTTCAAAAATAAGGTAAGAACTTAAAACAACAAAAAAAGTTTTCAAAAGTTAAGAGATTTAAACAATAAGAGGTTATCAAATGAGAAATATGATTTATAGATCTAATTTTAAAGGAGTGGAAGATGAGAACCATGTGATGAAAAACATGTAAAAACAAAGTAAATAAGTGAGAAACATCAGATAAAAATGAGAAATTGATATAAAGTTTGGCTTTTTAAGTTCAAAGAGATTACTGGGAGGTTGAAGAGTTTTGGAATGACAAAATTAAATTTTGTGCAGCCATTTGAGAGAAAGAGAGATAATGTGTAACCAGGCCCGACCCTGAAGGGAAGCCAATGAAGCATGAGCTTCCGGCCCTTTATATTCTAAAAAGATTTCGTCTCTTAATGTTCAAAGTTTTCTTTAGTGTAGTGGTTAAAGCATCTTAGTTAATAGCTCAAAGTCATGTTTTCGATATGCAGGTCTTGCTATTTTCAGCCTTTTTTTCATTCTAGTTTCTGGTCTTAATAAAGTCATGACTGGTACTGTGTGTAAATCTATTTTATTAAAGTTAAAGTACCTTCTGGTACTATTTGGAAACATAAATAGCAATTTTAAAAAAGAGTTTTATTTGGAAACCAAGATAGTAGTGTTCTTTCATTAATGTCCTTTTAGTAATTTCATTAACATAAAGGCCCAAAATATTTCAATTGTATATACAAAATTTTATAGAAAGTCCATAAATATATCATTAAATCAATAGTTAGGCCCAAAATATTTCAATGTGTGTGATTAAAATAATTCATTTAAAAATAAAAAAAAATCGTTAACGTAATATGTAATATACATTTACATTTACATTTATATATATTTCTCAAGTTATTATAATAACTATATTTTACATTAACTATTTTAAAGATGTTTCCTATTAATTTAAATATGTCATATACAAATATAAAAATTATGGTAATTTAGACAACAATATTAATTTGTTAGTTATATAATTTTTCTTATTTCAACATAAATATAAAATAATATAGTATCTATATGATCTAATTGAATGTTACATAAATTTTCTTCTCTAATAGATCAAAAAATAATACAATATGAACAACTTTGAATATATACAAACATATATAAAGCAAACGCAATTATATATGTGATATATTACAATTTACAATAACACCCATGCGGGTGTTAGACCTGTTCATCTAATTACCCATCAACTATAATTCAGGTTTTCTGAGTGTTGGGGTTTAAAATGGTTGTACATCCGGATATTATGAATTTATGGACGATGTCGAGTAGGATCATTCAAGGTCCGGGTAGGTTTGTAAGAACTTAAAAATATCTAAAAATTGTCGGTTTACAAATCTCATTAAATAATTTTTTTAAAAGGTAAAAATCAAAATCTGCGATTTCCAAGCGCAGCTCAAAATCTAGTTTTCTTTATACAAGAAGAGAAAAATTCTAATAAAATTAAATATTTTTGATTCAGAAGACTTTCAAGTAAATCTTTTGATAGAATACCTCCTCGAAGATTTACTTAAAAGTCTTCTATTTCATTATTTGTTAGAAGACTTAAGTCACCTATACCCTAAACTCAATATAACTAACTAATTAGAAACAAATCCTTCATAAAACATAAATAAACTTTAAAATCTAAATTTATATCACGTAAGATGTCTATAATTGGATGATTGGGATTTTTCCCTAACCAATATATTTTTTATGAAATTATGAAATTATTTAAGATATAATACACTAGATCTTATAGAAGAGTTAAGACTTCCACTGGAAGACTTATGAAAGACTTCCACTAGAAAACTTATGAAAGACTTATTGAAAAACTTAACAATAGGCGGAAAACATAAACTGTTCAAAAATTTTAAGCCGGAAATGGTAGTTAAGTCTTCCAGTACGTCTTATAATGCATTATATCTTCAAAATTTTAAGTATTCCAAAACCCCAAAATCAAATATATTACTAAATCATATACAAAACCTTTATTAAACTTAAAATAAACTTATAAAGTGTTTAATATATACAAACTAAACACATATAGGTTAAATTAAATTTTTGAAAAAAAAATTAAGATACCACAATCTAACCCTAAAAACACATACAATACTATAACATAGTTACCAAACTGTAAACCAAAGAATATCATGACTAACTTACATTCCCTTATCTATGTTGGAAATTATTTAATTTTAGTAAATCTAAATTTACATCATTTATAAATGTCTATAATTACAGTACTAGATTTTTACTAATCAAATATTTTTAAAAAATTATAATTTATTTTTAAAATCTACATCATGAGAAGACTTCCATGAGAAGACTTCTCTGAAAGTCTTCTCACTCACAGGGTTATAATAGTAAACTACAATATTGTTTTTTGTTTAGTCATGAGAAGATGTTTGTAATTTCACTAGTTTTTTGAGTTACTTTTGCATTTGATTTGAGTTGAGATACACCTTTGCATTTAAAATAAATTTTTGAGTCATATTTGGCAAATCCCCCATACTTTTATAAAACTAAGAAAAAAATTATATATTATATAATTGAATAAAAATTAACTATTACGTATATAATTAAACTGGTGTAAACACATAAAAACAACCACTTTTGTTTATACAAAATAATTTTATGGTAAATAAATCTAAGTAATCACTTTTATCTTGTAGAGACATAATTAAATTTAAATGATATTAATAAAGATATATAATATCTTTTAATATGAATATCTATTAAATGAGACTTAATCATATGGTTTTATGATTCTATATATCTTTTTATAACAAAAATTTTAAACTTGTGATAACAAGATTTTCAATATGAAACTTTTAATATCTTTAATATATATATATATATATATATATATATATATATATATATATATGTATGTATGTATGTATGTATGATTTTGAAAATCTATTAAATGAGACTTTTTACTCATATGGTTTATGATCATTTACATCTGTTTATAACAAAACATTTAACCCACTAATCAATTTTTTTAATGTAGAACTTTTAACAATTTTAATAATTTATAGTGATTTAAAAATTCAAATTAAAACATATACGAAGAAATGTAATTTTTTATTATATGATTAATATGATTGTCTATTTCATGTTAATATTATAAAATTAAATATAAATGATGGAGGATACATAAATTGTTACCAAATCTTTATTATTAAAATTAATAATTGTCATATATATTTTTTAATCATATTAGGTAATCTCATAAAATTTATTATTAGGTTAATGAGAACTATAGTATATAATTAATGAACTAACATATTTCTCTAAGAACTTTGAGAAGCATTCTAGTGATGACACGTGTTATAGCTAAAATGTTATAATGTTTCTGTTTTAATATATAAGAGATTTATAAATGCCCTCTCGTATATAGAATAGTTACAATTTATGCCATTTGATACCGATTTTATGTAGTGCAACGTATTGTAATATTTTCTAAAGTATAGTGCATGTATGGAAATTTTCTGATTCTGCATTGTACACTTCTTGCCATTAATTTAATGTTATTTCTATTTTATAACCTCTCAGAAAATGAAATAAAACTGTAAAATAACTTTAGTTACACCATTGCCAAGTGTTAGTTTCACATTTCTTTTCAATCTACAATAGTTAAGACGCGCACCTTGCACGAGATAAACATTGCATATAAAGATGTTTTCCATACTATTACTTGTTTTACATTTTACATGATAAAAATAACAAGAAATAATTATATATTAAACAATTGAATAATAATTAACTATTACGTATATAATTAAATTGATGTAAACACCTCAAGATAAATACTTTTATTAATTTATAACATTTTTGGTAATAATCCTTTTATATATTTTGTAGGGACATCATTAAATTTGAATAATCTTAACAAAGATATATAATATTTTTAATATGAATATCTATTAAATGAAACCTTTTAATCATATAGTTTTATGATTATCTATATCTTAAAAATTTGTAAACTTGTGATAACAAAATTTTTAGTATGGAACTTTTAATAGTTTTAATAATTTATAATTATTCTTGCAAATTCATTAAAAATTTTGAAATTAAAATATTTAAGTATTTATATGGTTGATAGTTATATATGTATATATATATATGATTTTGAATATCTATTGAATGAGACTCTTTACTAATATGGTTTATGGTCATTTACATCTTTATATAATAAGAATTTAAAACCACTGATAAGAAAATTTTAATGTTGGACTTTTAACAATTTATTTTCATTTAAAAAAATTAAATTATAAAATATACCAAAAAAATATTTTTATATATGATTAATATGATTGTTTTTTCTGTTAATAATATAAATTAAACTTTGATGATGGAGATCGTTATCAAATCTTTATTATTGAAATTATTAATTTTCATATATATAATTTAATCATATTAGGTAATCTCATATCTTTTAGTTAAGGAAATAAAGAAAAATATTAATTGTGCATTATTACTTTATTTTATGATTAGTTTAATAATAACTATTAGGTGAATATCCACGCGCATGTGCGGAATGAAATTTATATACTAATAACTGTTGCATACTATCTTTGATCGTTCAACCATCATGTCATAAGCCCCCAAATGTATACTCATGGACCGTCAATATAAGGTTGATGCTAGGGCCATGTTTGTTGATATATTTTTGTAAAGGAAAAAACTATTTAATTTACATTGGGCTTCAGTGATATTATCGGATGTTATAATTCACCATCTCACTTCGATACGAAGAATTGTATTTTTGAAATGATTTGATCAAATAACATTTGAGATTCGCTCTTGCGCATAATGAACACTAATTATGTATACAAATTATTATTTATTTTGTGTTCATCTATGTATTATAAAATAATAAATATATTGAATAACTAAGAAGGGAGTAACTATTACGCATATAATTAAATTGGAGTAATTACATAAAAAAAATCTTTTTTCTTATTTAGAATATTTTTTGTAGGTAAAAAAAATAATCATTTATTTATTTATATTGTATATAATTAAAATTATTTGATATTGACATAGATATATAGTATATTTAATATGAATATTTATTAATTGAGGCTTTGTACTCATATGATTTTATCAACATTTTTATATTTGCTGTAACAATATTATTTTTGACTAATATAAATACTCCCTCCGTTTCAATATAAGTGTCACTTAGACACATTTCACACATATTAGGAAAGTGAATAAATATACTACTATGTCCTCATTTAATGTATATTTATTTAAATAAAAATTATTTTAAAAACATCTATTGGCTAGTTAAAAGGGTAAGAAAGATATTATATGGGAAAATTGCATTGGAAATGTAAAGTGACATTTTTTTTGAAATAAGAAAAAAATGGTAGAATGACACTTATTTAGAAATAGAAAGAGTATTTATTAATTGAGGCTTCCTATTCAATGTAAATTTTGAAATTAATGTGTTTTTTTGAATTTTATATATGATATGATATATATATATATATTAATTTATATAATATATATATATATATACATACATAAGTTTTATCTGAATATATGTTAAATGAGACTTTATATTTATATGATTTAATGATTATTTGCATTTTGCTATGATAAAAAAAATAATCCATTGATAAAACATTAAATGAGGATTTTAAAGTCTTCGTAATTTATAACCACTTAAAAAATTCAAATTAAAACATATAAGAAAAAATCTAAATTTGTTATTATATGCTTAATATGATTGTTTAATTTATTCTAAAAATATAAAATTAAACAAAATGATGGAGGATACAAAAATGGTTATCAAATCTTTATTATTGAAAATCATTAATTTTTCATTGGTAACACTTTTATGTAAAAGTCAATTAAGTGACTTTTTCTGATGTGTCATTCATAAGATATTTTTTTAATTAATTGTACTAATTTGATTGGTTGATGACACTTATGAAAAGTCAATTAAATGAAATAATTTGATTGTTTAGTTTTTTATTATATTAAATAAAAAGTCAATTAAGTGAATTATGTTGATGTGTCATTCATAGGATATCTCTTTAATTAATTATTTTTCATTTAAGTTACAAATTTATGCCATTGGTAAGACTTTTATGTAGTGTAATGTATTGTAAATTTGTAATGTTTTCTAAAGTAGAGTGCATGTATCGAAGTTTTCTGATTTTGCATTGGATCCCTCCAGCCGTTAATTTAATGCTATTTCTAGTTCATAACCGGTCAACATTGAAATAAAATTGTAAAAATAACTTTAATTTAGTACTTTAGTTACACCATTGCCACAATTTAGTTTCACATGTCCTTTTAGTCTACACCTTGCGTGAGATAAACATTGTATATAAAGACTATTTTACGTATTATTACGTATTTTACATTTTTACTTTTATAAAACTAACAAAAAATAATTATATATTAAATAATAGAATAACAATTAACTATTCATAAATAAAAGGTATCAACTCTTAAATGAAAATCAAAAATATTAAAATATTTATTTTTAGAGAAAAAAATAAAAGACTACATATAAGAGAAACTCATATCTAATATATAGTTTGTCTATTTGAATGTCAAAATAACAGAACAAATTGGATATGGTCTAAGAAGGAGATAAATTTAATAAAATACATAAACTAGAATTTACTTATGTCTGAAAGATTTAAAAGAGGAGATAGAAAAGGCAGCGAAACTACATAAGGTTGGACACTTGAATATATTAATTTAAGAATTTACTAGATTTTGACCTGTTTTTTCAAAGCAGGGGGTTATTTTTGGATTAACAAAATTTCTGAACAAAACATATTATTCTAACTTAATTTGTATATTTGGCATTACAATACATTACACTATAGAAAATCTTAGCTTTGATGCGCTGAAATGGTTCATAATTACCAATTATCAGTTTCTACGTACAAAGAGGTACACCGAGATATCTGCCGGGAGATTGCAATGAGAAATACCAGTGGTGAAACATATAGTCTTAATGACTTCTTCAGATAATACCGCTGAGAAAAAAAACTGTATTTAGCACTACTAATAGTTACCCCCACAAAGATGATGGAAATATTGAAGCACTTTAAGAACATATTTAACAGATTCAAGATTAAAAATTGCAGCGAAATAGAGGTGTGTGAGATTAGATTTTTTCAACAGTGATAATGATAGGAGAAGCATCCATATGCAGCGGCTTTGTCAACCATTAATGAGAGGATATTCAGTATGATTACAAAGAGAAAGAGAAAGATGGTCATCTTGGCAAAGATCCCTATTTCCTTTGAGATAACCTTGAATGCAGACACTATATCCAATTGTGTAGCTAAAAGTAGTGATACAAGCCTCAACCCACCTGATAAAGACTCCAGGAACTTGAATCTCACTATGGCAGCTTAGCATAAAATTATAGTTGACAGTTTTTAACCCCTTAGCTATGTCAACCTTAAGTGTGATCCCATTCTTTTCATTTCGTACCTGTAATAGTGCGAAAGAAAATTCTGGCTCCAATCCCTATTGATTTATTTTTTTTGTATAGGTGATAGCCATTAACAATCTTTGTAGGTAATAGAGTATCTCCGGTAAAAGTCTACCAGTGACAAATGTTGTTTGGTTTGGTTTGATCAAACCTCTCAAAATAGGCTTCAACCTTCTATTAGGAGCCAAGATAGCACCTTATAAAGAGTTCTTAAGCATGAGATGGGTCGAATATCAGTAACCACAGATGCTTCTGGTAACTTGGGAACTATTGCCAGAATAGTAGAATTGGTGGCCAAAATCATGAGAGTTGATGAAAAGATGTGAGATATCCAGTAATACTTAATGTTCTAAGATGCTCAGGATGAGCGGAAAAAGCCGGAGATAAGAACATCCAGACCCGGTGCTTTATTTGGATTAAGCTTGAACATAACTTTATAATCTCTTCATAAGAAGGAGAAGACTGGATTCTCGCAAATAGTCTTATATAGGTAGAGGTGGTTATTCGTGTATCCGTTTGGGTACACTTTGGTTTTATTCGTGGTTCGGGCTTCCATGACTAAATTTAAGCCCCATTGGAATATTTAGAAATTTTGATTCGGGTTTTGTTTGGATCTATGTGGTTCGGTTAGGGCTTGGATACCCTTTTAAATTATGTAAACAAATGCAAAAAATCCCAATATACCGTAAATATTTTAAATCCAAAATAAAAATAATATACAACATATCAATTAAATAATGTATGTTAAATGTCTAAAATTAACATGAAAACTGGTTCAATTGGGATATCTGGATGAAATACAAATATGTATTTAGGCTATTTTCAGTAGTTTTGATTATTTTTTTTTTGATATTTTGAATATTAGATATTTTTCAAGTATTTTTGATACTTTTGAATATTAAATCCTAAAATTTTTGAATAAATAATTGTGATTTGGGTATTTTTGAGTATGCAAAATATTTCAGACTGAGTCGGGTTTGGATCTGGTTCTTAAATACCAAAATTTAAGACATGTTTGGATATCTTACAAGTTATGGTTCAGATTAAGTACAACCGTTTTGAGTCAGATTTGAATCTTCGAATCCAGATAATTTTTTCAGCCCTAATAAAATTATTTTTTTACATTTAAATATTTTTAAATGTATAAATTTTATTTCCTTGTATATTACAGCATTCATTCATATTTTTATAATATTTAAATAGTTTTAGAGTTTGATTAGTAAAGTCAGTATAATTATATTTTTCTTGAAGTTGTTATTGTTCAACCTAGAGGAGCAAAGCTACAATTTCATGAAATGTGATGTGAAGTGGTCAAGATGAAGCTATAGGTAGTGGTCGAGCCCAAAAGAACAAAGTTACCATTTCAAGAAATGTGAACTAGTGGCTAATCACATCCACTCATTTATATCGGAATTAACACATTTTTAATTAATTGTAACTATTTGCAAGTATGATTCATATATATTTGATGAACACACATACAATAAATATACATAAGATATTCAGTCAATTCTCTCTCTCTCTCTCCCCTCTCTTTCTCTCTCTCTCTTTCATTCTTCATATCCAAACTATGTTTTCCTACCACGAAGAAGAAGAAGAAGAAGAAGAAGAAGAAGAAGAAGAAGAAGAAGAAGAAGAAGAAGAGAAGAAGAAGAAGAAGAAGAAGAAGAAGAAGAAGAGAAGAAGAAGAAGAAGAAGAAGAAGAAGAAGAAGAAGAAGAAGAGAAGAAGAAGAAGAAGAAGAAGAAGAAGAAGAAGAAGAAGAAGAAGAAGAAGAAGAAGAAGAAGAAGAAGAAGAAGAAGAGAAGAAGAAGAAGAAGAAGAAGAAGAAGAAGAAGAAGAAGAAGAAAGAAGAAGAAGAAGAAGAAGAGAAGAAGAGAAGAAGAAGAAGAGAAGAAGAAGAAGAAGAAGAAGAAGAAGAAAAGAAGAAGAAGAAGAAGAAGAAGAAGAAGAAAAAGAAGAAAGAAGAAGAAGAAGAAAGACAGAAGAAGAAGAAGAAGAAGAGAGAAGAGAGAAGAAGAAGAAGGAAGAAGAAGAAGAAGAGAAAGAAGACGAAGAAGAGAAGAAGAGAAAGAAGAAGAAGAAGAAGAAGAAGAAGAAGAAGAAGAAGAAGAAAGAAGAAGAAGAAGAAGAAGAAGAAGAAGAGAAAGAAGAAGAAGAAGAAGAAGAAGAAGAAGAAGAAGAAGAAGAAGAAGAAGAAGAAGAAGAAGAAGAAGAAGAAGAAAGAAGAAGAAGAAAGAAGAGAAGAAGAAGAGAAGAAGAAGAAGAAGAAGAAGAAGAAGAAGAAGAAGAAGAAGAAGAAGAAGAAGAAGAGAAGAGAAGAAGAAGAAGAAGAAGAAGAAGAAGAAGAAGAAGAAGAAGAAGAAGAAGAAGAAGAAGAAGAAGAAGAAGAAGAAGAAGAAGAAGAAGAAGAGAAGAAGAAGAAGAAGAAGAAGAAGAAGAAGAAGAAGAAGGAAGAAGAAGAAGAAGAAGAAGAAGAAGAAGAAGAAGAAGAAGAAGAAGAAGAAGAAGAAGAAGAAGAAGAAGAAGAAGAAGGAAGAAGAAGAAGAAGAGAAGAAGAAGAAGAAGAAGAAGAAGAAGAAGAAAGAAGAAGAAGAAGAAGAAGAAGAAGAAGAGAAGAAGAAGAAGAAGAAGAAGAGAAAGAAGAAGAAGAAAAGAAGAAGAAGAAAGAAGAAGAAGAAGAAGAAGAAGAAGAAGAAGAAGAAGAAGAAGAAGAAGAAGAAGAAGAAGAAGAAGAAGAAGAAGAAGAAGAAGAAGAAGAAGAAGAAGAAGAAGAAGAAGAAGAAGAAGAAGAAGAAGAAGAGAAGAAGAAGAAGAAGAAGAAAGAAGAAGAGAAGAAGAAGAAGAAGAAGAAAGACAAACCATACATTCCACATTAATATCAAATGCAAATTAAAGCCCATCCTATGAAATAGTACAAAAAGAATTTTGAGAAGATCATACGTTCTTCCTACACAATGGTAGGAGGTGAAAAGAAAACCTAAATGACACGCCCCCATCTTGAACCCTTATACCACAAATGTAATTCAACGCCATTACATTACAAACTAGAATCCGGCAGACATAATTAAACCAAAGGTAAAAATAGAAATTTTTGCGTTTTATACCTCGTGCATGAAAGTATTCCATTTCTCAACCCTCAATACTTTTATATTAACGAAAGCAAGCTAAGAGACTTTTAGAGAAAAAAAAAACAAAAGCATGCGTTTAAGATTAAGCCAACGGTAGACGAAACGTGAGTATAGAAAGGTGCTTATCCATTATTCATCTCCCCCTTTTCAAATAAGCATGTAACACGAGAAGTCCAATTTTTAGATTCGGAGATACTTGACTAAGCAAATGAAAGCATTGGATAGACACAAAAAGGAGAGAGAAACAACAAAAGCAAAGAAACCGTGGACATTAGAACATGAAGCAGAAGGAGATAGTATGGTGAAACTACACGTAGCAGAAGTAGCTCGAGGACAAAGAGACAAAAAAACATTGCCACGGAGAGTCTTCCTTGTTTAAAAGCTCATGGTACACAACCTCTAAAGTACTTTAAAATCTATAGAATATGAGTCTTATTTATCTTAGAGTACTTCATTTACATGTATTTTATACTTGTACATACATAGTGGTATCTATACACTTCATTGACACTTTGCCCTTCGTAACTTGGTAGTAGTCATACGGCCCCTCAAAGATGGAGCACCCGGTGGCTGGTCCAATCTTGTTGCAAGCGAGCTGGAAAGTACTCGCGGGAAAGGTTTGGTAAGACGTCAGCAGTTGTCTTTGAGAGACATGGCGAAACCGTTTAGAAGCTCCTCTTTGGACTTTCTTCGTACAAAATGGTAGTCACAGAGCCTATGGTTCATTCTTTGTGTGCAAAAAACAAGGTATTGCAACAACAAATAAGTTTCCCAACGTTGGCACAGTAGATGACAGGTTGGCTTATACGGTAGAAATGAACACCGAGTCTTGTGAGGGAGGGAGCAGATCCAATCGCATCAACGACTGTGTCTGCAATGGATCTGTATTCAGCCTCTTGTTGAGAACCTAGCCACACCTTTTTGTTTTTTGCATAACCATGAATAGGTTGTCCTCCAATATAAAGATGCACTACGCCGTGTGTTGATATGTATTCGTGCGAGCCCCCGCCCAGTCTGCGCTGCTAAAACGCCATGGATATCATGGGGTTATGGCGCCTGTTAGGAGAATTCCATGTGAGAAGTTCCCGACTAGATATCTCAAGAACTCCGTTTTGCAGCCTGTCCATTGGGAGTCTGTTGGTTGGTGCTAAATTGTGAAGACGATCACTGAGATGCGAATGCTGTCCGCGTCTCGCTAAATGCCGAGTACTGTAGCACCGGACCGAGTTCGTATGTTACTTGGTTGCTCTGCAGTCGAGTCCCGTTGTGAGCGTGATTTTTGAATTCGTGGGGCAAGGGAGTTGCCACGAGGCCTGCGCATCCATCATGTTGAACCTGTGAGAAGATCCGTAGTGTTTTGCGTTGCACAAGTGAGGCCTCTAGAGATGCGGGTGACTTCATGCCAAGGAAGTAATGGAGGTCCCCCCATATCTTTAAAGAGAACCGATTAGAAAGAGCTTGAATGATGAGCGACCAGTGCAACTCGAGCTGCCCTGTTACGATGATGTCATCAACAATTATTACAAGCAGTAGGCGATATCTTTGCCGTGGCATACTTAAATCATCTCCCACGCTGCAGATAGTTCAATTGATGAAGGTAACTTCTCAGTGGAAGTCATCGTACGCGCACAACTGATCCTGCACTTTGACCATAAAGCAAACCAAATCACTAATCGATTTGATATTACAAACCAAAAGGAAAACTTTGAGTGATGGAAACACACTCTGGTCAATTAATTTGATTGTCCAGACGAAGATCAGCCTGAAGCTTCTTCTCCACAAAGTGAATGGAAGCCGGCCAGAGTCAAGCGAGTTACGCCAGCTTCCGATGGAGGAGAGCGCGGAGTTAGCCATCCTTATTCCAAAAGTTTCGGAAAATCTAACGACTTACATTGTTGAACTGATGAATTTCAGCGTGATGAACTTGCCTTAAAATAGTCTAAGATCAACACAATGGAATCAATCGAGGATGACATTCAATGAAAAATGTTTAGTTGTAAAAGAAAAATAAACTATAAAAAATAATTATATATTATGCCATACACAATATTTTAATGTTTAAATTAAATAAATCAAGAGTTTTCTATTTATCAAAGCATAAGAAATAATGAAATCTTTTCGATATAAATATTTTATCAAAAATCATTTATTATAAAAATAAATTGATCTGTTAAAACCTTGAATACAAATAATTAAAAAAACATTAGCAACCAATTATTACTTAACATGATACTTTTTTCTCTTTTGTTATTTAATATATATATATATAGTGTTCTTACATGTCATTTCCTAGGCCCGGTGCAGTACATTTTTTACTTGAATGGTTTGTAATTGGCGACCCCGTTTTCTGCCTCTTCAACTGGTTAAATTACTATTCAAACTTAGAAATGTTATCCACGTAGATTATTTGATTTTCTCAACACTTACCATTGTTGAGTCACGCTAGCAGTTGAATTACCCTTATTCAACAGGCCCATGTGCTTAATCTTACTGAAACTAAACCTTATTAATTATTGTTGTTCACACACATTAGTTTTACAATCATGTTTTAGAATACACAACATCTATTATATCAGCCAGACGCCACCCTACACTTTTTGTACTTTGTACTACTTAATCCGTTAAGAAAAAAAAATACAAAATGAATCAGCTTTATGCCGATGCACGATCCGAGACTCTTTATTTAGATAACTAAACTTATGTAAATGTAACTTAATTTATAGTAAATAAGAAATATGACGATATTTATTTTATATTCCATCCCCTAGCTGTTGATTGAGTTTCTCCTTTCCAGCCGGTCGTCTATCTCTCACACTAAGCGAGCCCTTCCGTTTCTGCTGAGAATGATGCCAGTCTGAAGACTTGCATAACGGCGCGATTATTACCCGCTGAGTGGACATATGTAAGGCATTCTCCTGATTGCTCTGCTTCATACACATGCCGCACAAGCGACATTCCTCATAGCTCTTTTATTGTCATCCAAATGATCTGGTAAAATAATATTGTAACCCAAATAAGTCAAATTCACAAACCCCTAGTTCCAAAACCCATATATATATATATATATAATATATATATATAATATATAATATATAAATATATATAATTATATAATATTTAATTCTTGATTATGACATAAACATCTTGCCAAAATTCAAAATCTTTCTATAATAAACCACACTTGCTTAATTGGCATTCCTTTTATAAGGACTGGCTAATTGTATTTGATCACATGTTTTTTTTCTTATGGGCTGCTTAGATACTGGAACTGGATTGTGGTTCCATCAGGTTGATAATAGGAATATATTCTGGGAGTATCTACGAGTGTAACACACGTAAAGGCCTCTCTTGGCTCAATAACTTTCCATAATTGTTTGAAGGTTTTGGTCTGGTAGTGCATCCAAATGGTAATCTTAAATTAAATCTTTTTCTCTCCATTTGTTTGATTCTACCAACTGACTTAATTATTGTTTTTGTCCAGGCAAATTTTGGAGGTAAGAAAAATTATGTCGTTGGTCTTTGCACTCAGTGGCACCAAGCCGTAGCTGGAATCGGTATTGCATGGCCAGATATTACCAAGAGAATACCAATGCCACTTAAAAAGTTTAGTTTTCTAAAATGCTGCAGCTGCTTTGCGAGTCTTGATTTAACAGCGCTTTAATTTGTAGCTCCTATTGTTCATGAACCACAAAGCTCAGAGTATTTAAATTGGATTGTTGCTGAATATATATGGGTTTTCTCATTAATTGTTTTAGGGAATACATTTTGCAAGCAAATATTATTAGTATTTACATTTAATACATTCTTGAAAAACTCGAATTTGCAATTATATGCGAAAACATGTTTTTTACATTTTGACGGAAAACATGATTTTGCGAAGTTTTTTTAGGAAAAATTGACAATTCCTGGTTTGCAGAGAAAAAGAATTTTCTTTTTCAGTTTTGCGTCATGGTAAACCCCTTGCTTTTTAGTCTGTATTCGGCGAGAACAATATGTTTTTTTTGTATTTTGATGAAAAAAATCATTTTTTTCATATTTGGGGAAAACTCAATTTTCAGTTATCGACAAAACTCAATTTCAGTTTTTATCACAAAAACTTTAATTTCAGATTATGAAGAGAAAATTAATTTTCGGTCTTTGCTTACGGTGGAAAAAACTCATTTTCGTTTGAACGGAAAAATGTAGTTTTCGTTTAAGTGAAAACTCGATTTCCTTTTTCAGTGAAAAACCTTGATAGTTTTGGTTTTGGCGGACAAATTATTTGTTTTAGTGCCGAAAACTTATTTTACAATTTTGATGGAAATGTGATTTTACACGGTTTTAACGTTGAAAACATGATAGTTGAGAAAATCCATAAATATTTGGCAGGGAAACTCAATCTCTACAGTTTGGAAAAAAAATATTCCGAGGTTTTAGGGTTTGCGTGGAAACTTCAGTTTTACTATTTTAATGGAAAATTCAATTTAACCGGTTTTGCTGAAAAAAATCAATTTATGCATTTAGTAAAAAAACTGTTTTTTTAAGGAAAATATTATTTTACCGTTTTTTTGCTGGAAATCAATTTCACAACGTTCAACACCTAAAACTATATAAGACAATACATATATTATTTACTTCCAAACTAGTTGGTTTAAACCCTATCACCTGATCCATCAGCTAATCTTAAGCCCCTTCTTGACTTTTTGAAATGCAAATG